>CM073765.1:68761907-68792410 GCA_037127475.1 Arma custos | reverse complement strand
GTTACTTCGCAATATTTCATAAAATGTTTATATTGCAATAGCCATGATCAACGAGTAAGAAATCTATTTTTAACAACAGCATTTTTATATAACTGTAGAATGATATTAGATTATTTCTATTATTATTTCATTGAGAATTAATTAAATTTGCATAACACGAACTTAGACCTTGAACATCCGATTTTTTTATTTTGTTTTGTTTACAGTGCGACTTTTTGTACTTCTCTGTAGCTATAATTTCTTTTATATTCCGTTAAAACCAATTTTTCTCTTGGTGTATTATTTTAGGTTTCTCGAATTTGAATGTATGTTGTGTATTTCTAAAATGTGTAGCGATAGCTGTTTGATCTAGTTTATTAGGGTTTTTATTATTGTATCAAAACTATATTTGTGTCGGTACACTCTATGCTGTAAGTATTGTTCCGATGGTCCGAAATAGGATTTACCGCATTTATCTTCACATTGTATTTATTTGTACATTGCTGGACTTATTCATTCTTATTAGGACTTATTTGGTGGTCATAATAATAAATCATACACGGTTAGAAGGACTAATAAAGGAACATAAATTACACTGTCGACGTTTATGGCTTAATCCGAAGGAAAGGGAAAAGGGTCGCCTAGGTATTGGGGATTTCCCCATGAGGGTCATACTTTATCATACCTGCAATGGACATCATAGGTCGCCGCACCTTTCTTAATTTTCAACTTAAAACTTATTTTTCACTTATTTGATTATATAGTATTATTGTCCGAGTCTTTTTTTTTCGAGCATTGAGTGTGTTTTAACTACTTATTACTAAATGGCCATGGTATGGCGTACATTTCACATTAGAACAGAAAGCGTGTTAAAAAAAAACAAAAACAAAAAAAAACCGCTTATCGCGTTTTCTCGGAGGAAAGGGGAAGGTCGCCTTTGGTATTAGGGATTTCCAGAGCAGGGGAAGGCATATAGTTAATATTAGTTTATGATTCGTACCTGGAATGGACATCAAAGGTCGCCGCCCTTTTGTTGTTGACCGCCATATTTTTGTTTATACAGTTCATTCTGCTAATTTCCGCCATCTTAGGTATATCCGCCAGATTTTTTGCAGTAAACAAGATTAACGAATGCTAATTAAAGGGACAACTCAAAGTGTATGTTGGAAAATAAACAATCCACTGGCCGCAGGGGGTTATTCGGATAAGTAGGAGTTACATTACATATATACGTGCGTAAATGTAATGGTGTAGGTTCATGATCTGAGACAAGTATGGCGAGATGATAGTAAATAGAGATATTCGAAACGTAGATGGATAAGATATATGTTGTCAGTTTACACCTCGCTTCCAACATGTGGATTGGATATGATAAGCTATGACACTAGTATTTTTTCGATAGGCAATAATAACAAAAATTTACGTATAATACGGAGTACATTTCACATTAAAATAGAAAGCGTGCTATGTCTATTGGTGGCCCTGAAAAGGGCCGTTGAAATCAGCCTATGAACGATTAACTCGTTACTTAGAGCTAGTGTACTTGGTAACGGCCTTTGTACCTTCGCTGACAGCGTGCTTGGCCAATTCTCCGGGAAGTAGGAGCCTCACCGCGGTCTGGATTTCCCTGCTCGTGATGGTCGACCTCTTGTTGTAGTGGGAGAGGCGTGAGGCTTCGGCAGCGATACGTTCGAAAATATCGTTGACGAAACTGTTCATGATACTCATAGCCTTTGATGAGACTCCAGTATCCGGGTGGACCTGCTTCAGCACCTTGTAGATGTAGATAGCGTAGCTCTCCTTCCTCCTCCGCTTCTTCTTCTTGTCGGATTTGGAGATATTCTTCTGGGCCTTCCCGGCCTTCTTCATGGCTTTACCGCTCGCCTTTGGTGGCATGTTGACTGTATGTCAGCTGAAACCGAAGTGTTTTGAAACGGCATTGAAGGGTCTATTTATATTCGATTCGTTGTCGGCCAAGCGGCCCAATCGTGGTGAAGCGAGCAGCGCAGTCTCGCGGTTGTATCGGTAACCTTGACCAAAGTGCGCATAAACCGTTCCAGAGTGCGTGGCTTTCAGACTTTCATTTCCAGCAAGCGATCAGAAATAAAAAATGGCGGAAATGTGAGTGTGTGTGTGTCTATATATATATATATATATATATATATATATATATATATATATATATATATATATACATATATATATATATATATATATACACACGTATGTATGTATGTATGTGCGAGCGTTTTTTAAATTGTTACATTAAAAGGGGGTTGGTTACTTTCCTAATCGATTCGAATGGATTACACCGGTCCGTAGTTTTCGAACGTTTCTAATAACTTCATATATAATAGTTCACTATTATATTTCATTTATTTATCAACAACATCGAGGATTGATATGTTTTCGCAATGCAAATGTCATAAGAACGTATAGCTGTAACTTTAAAGCAATTGTTTCCTCTATCCATGCAGAATACCCAACGAGAGGTTACATTCTGATAGAAAGGATTACGTCTAATTTGGTGGCCCTGAAAAGGGCCGTTGAAAGTACGGCAGGGTGCGGACGGACCTCTTAAGCTCGTTCTCCGCGGATACGGCGAGCAAGCTGGATATCCTTGGGCATGATGGTGACCCTCTTGGCGTGGATTGCGCACAAATTGGTATCCTCGAAGAGACCTACGAGATAAGCTTCGCTGGCCTCCTGGAGGGCCATGACGGCGGAACTCTGGAATCTCAGGTCGGTCTTGAAGTCCTGAGCGATCTCCCTCACCAACCTCTGGAACGGGAGTTTCCTAATAAGCAACTCGGTACTTTTCTGGTACCTCCTGATTTCTCTGAGTGCTACTGTTCCGGGCCTATACCTGTGAGGTTTCTTAACACCTCCGGTGGCTGGTGCACTCTTCCTGGCGGCTTTGGTAGCCAGCTGCTTCCTCGGAGCCTTGCCTCCTGTCGATTTCCTAGCGGTCTGCTTGGTACGAGCCATCTTACAGTAATAAAAATTTTGTTTCCGTGCCCCTCCTTTATATAGGTGGAACTGGAAGGGTGGGGGGTTCCACCCGCCAATCATCGTTGGCGACTTTGTTGACTTTTTTTTTTTGTTTTACCCTGTACTAAGTCTTTAACAGATAGATACCTAATTTTTTGGACGTCCGTAAATTATGAAACATGCCATTTCTTTATTTTTCAACAATTAATTCGTTTCTCTTACTTCCGGAAGGGTTTTCTCATATTAAGCCAAATTCCGTTAATTGATCTACATTCACTTAAATGGAGAATATTAGCATATCTCGTTTTCAACTTTTAATCAACTCTAATAATTACCATTATCGATCAAGCGATTGGATGTATTGCAATTGTTCGTCGGTGGGTGTAGTAGACAAGTAAATATTTATAGATTTGCAAAACAACTATCGATGATAGCCGTATCGATGATCGAGCAATGACTCTCCATCAAAATTCCGACAATTATTTTATTTTGAAAGGAATAATTCACACTGATAGAAGTGATTAACTTAATTAAGAAAGTCTGTCTAATAATTATTGGTGGCCCTGAAAAGGGCCGTTGAAACTTTCCCCAGGTCGCCAGGTACACACGACGTCGAACTTAACCGCCGAAACCGTACAGAGTACGGCCCTGCCTCTTGAGAGCGTAGACGACATCCATGGCGGTGACGGTCTTCCTCTTGGCGTGTTCGGTGTAGGTGACTGCGTCACGGATAACGTTTTCCAAGAACACCTTCAACACACCTCTGGTCTCCTCATAAATGAGACCCGAAATACGCTTCACACCTCCTCGCCTGGCCAACCTCCTGATGGCGGGTTTGGTGATACCTTGGATGTTGTCTCGGAGTACTTTCCTATGTCTTTTGGCTCCTCCTTTGCCCAGACCCTTTCCACCCTTGCCACGTCCAGTCATCTTTGCAGGTCAGAGAACGATATTCGACTGCTTGGCCAAAATTTTCTACCTCCTTGTTTATATAGCTAGGTCTTTCCTTCCGATTGGTCCAAACACGAGCGGTTGGTATGCCCTCTGGTGGTCCGTTTACGCGACTCATTCAATTTGATAGGTTTGGTGTGTGCGTGAGCGTTTGTGTTTGTTTTATTAGGAGAAATAAAAATGTAGAGCTCCTTTTTCGCCGGGATAAAAAAAAAAAAAAAAAAAAAAAAAAAAAAAAAAAAAAAAAAAAAAAAAAAAAGGATGGTTTTGGTTCCTTTCATTATTCATGATTTACTGATGATATATTCAAATCACCATCAATCAGCTGAAGATTATATGACGACCGTTTGTATAAAACAAAATTTCGTTTATCTATCGATTCTGAAATTCAATACATTTCTTTGATTATGTATGATGACGTCCTGTAGTGTTTATTTTCCTCGGTTCTATTAACTGCGTTCATTAGAACTGTGCAAGTGAACGAATGCATTGTTCTTCATTATGATGGTTGCCTGTTACGGAACAATTATTATTATTATTATTATTGAGTATGTACACAACATAATTTCCGATCCCGTAACTTTACCCAACCGGATAGTCAAACCTATGATGTTTGATAAATTCTTAATTCCTCTTACTTAACATACCAAGTTTATAAGTATTGCGGTCGAAAGTTCTTCATCCAATTTGTGGCCCTGAAAAGGGCCGTTGAAAAGAGAAGGTCGCGAGGAGCTCGCCGTCTTTTAGGCTTAAGAGCTCTTCTCTGTCTTCTTCGGCAGTAGAACGGCCTGGATGTTGGGAAGTACTCCGCCTTGAGCGATGGTGACTCCCGACAGCAGCTTGTTCAACTCCTCGTCGTTCCTAATAGCGAGCTGGAGGTGACGCGGAATGATCCTGGTTTTCTTATTATCACGAGCGGCGTTGCCGGCCAACTCGAGAACTTCTGCAGCCAGGTACTCCATGACTGCTGCGAGGTATACCGGAGCTCCTGCTCCCACTCTCTCTGCGTAGTTACCTTTCCTGAGAAGACGGTGGATACGACCCACGGGGAACTGGAGCCCTGCCCTAGATGATCGGGTCTTTGCCTTTCCCTTGGCTTTACCACCTTTACCACGTCCGGACATTCTTCTGCTCTATGTGTTCTCTGTCGTTGACGAGAAATATATGCTTTCGAATTTTTTTTTTTTTTTTTTTTTTTTTTTTTTTTTTTTTTTTTTTTTTTTTTTTTTTTTTTTTTTTTTTTTTTCTATCCCTCCAATGATAATTTATTTATTTATTTACAATTACAACTTAATATAATTCTACTATACAAAAATCCTTCTTTTACCTTGCGGTATTTTAAGGTATTACAAAGTTCTGAGCCCGCTGATGGCGGTTTATACTCTAACCGGCACGTGGCCGCTGGCTTTATATAATACAAAACGGGGAGGGACCGTTATGCGGGATTAGGAATAGTTGGAAGAAGAAAGAGGAAGAAGGAAGAAGGAAAAGGAAATAAGGATAAGGACAAGGGAGTCCTCACCCCATCCCTAGATCATTGAGAGCACATCGACCAAGGGGACACTGCCCTGCCATTTCCCGGGTATGGGAGGTGGTTTAATATCCCTAAAGAGGGGGTTCGCACAGGCCTTCAGCCCATCAAAGAATTTGATGTGCCGCCGACCTATGTACTCAGGCACCGAGGGGAGCCGAAGCTCCTCCCGGATCGTGGTGTTACGTGCCCTCTCGAGCGATGTGCCTCGTACTACTTTCCTAAGGATGGAGTTCTGTAAGGCTTGGAGCTTGGTTATCGTGGTTTTAAAGAGGTGCCTCATAAGCGGAGCACCATAGAGCATCGTCGGTCTAATTATAGATTTATATATTTGCAGTTTTAACCGAAGAGAGAGCTGCGGCGATGCTAACAAATGGTAGAGCCTATACGATTTGAGTCGGGCTAACTTCAATCTCCCCAGGGCGTGCTTTGAGAAGGTTAAATGCCTATCAAAGTGAACGCCGAGGTAGAGGATTGAAGTAGAGAGACTTCTGTCTTCACCGTCTATGTTAAAAAGTTTAGGCAAAGCCTTCTTGTGGTTCGTCTGGAATGACATCACGATGGCGTCCGTCTTAGACGGATTCACCCTGATGCCATTCAGTTTCAGTTCCTTGACTATAGTCTGTGTCGCAGTCTGTGCCTTTTTAAGGGCATGTGGGGCGTTTACGCTGGAGGCATAAATCCCTATATCATCGGCATAGGCTGCTACCACTGCTCCTGGATGCTGTATTGCGACCACGGGTGCTGTGAAAATCACAAACATCAGCGGTCCCAGTACAGAGCCTTGAGGTACTCCACAGGTGGTGGTGCTAGAAGTCGAATAGTCACTGCCGACTCGTACGACGTATGACCTTCCGCTAAGATAGCTTCGGATCAAACGGCACAGCGAGGCGGGGAAACTAAACTCTTCCAAGCGTCGGAGTAACAGCTCATGAGACACACAGTCAAAGGCTTGGGTGCAGTCCAGTGAGATGAAGGCCGTAGCTCTGTTCATATGCATATGCTCTATGGCGTGCGCTTGCAGTTTGGCCAGATGATGTTCACAGGCGACTCCTCTCTGAAACCCAGTCTGCTCCGGCGGGATGATCTCGTGTTCTCTGCAGTGCTTCGACATGTGATGGTGGACCAGTCTCTCGAAGATCTTACTCATGTGAGAGAGTAGGCTAATCGGCCGATAGTGCTCCGGCAGAGCCCCACTCTTCCCTGGCTTGAGTAGCGGCACTATGACAGCTTGTTTCCACACATCAGGAAAGTATGAGATCCTCATGCAAGTGTTGAATATGTTTAGTAGAAAGGCTTTACCCTTCCTAGGAAGCATCTTCAACATTACATAGGGAATGTCATCCATTCCTGAGGCTTTGTTACCTTTAGTACGTCGTAGCACCGACTCAAGCTGGCCGAAGGTGGAGAATATGGCTTTCTCGTTGGGGCACGGCAGCGGTCCTTCGGGAATCTGTGGATGCTTTCGAATTTTAATGCCGCTTCGTATATACCCATTTGCAGCTTTGCGCGGACCAATCGCTTTTCGCCGCTGCTCCCCACCCCACAATGTGTATTTACCTCAGACTGCTACCTACCGGACAATACCATCACTCCATTCATCGGAATCACTTTATGTCAGAAGATTTTTAATATTATTTTGTAAGTAATAAGGCAAATAAGAATTGATAAGGGAATATAAATTGCACTATGTACAGAAATTCTGGTATGTTTGGCTTAGGCTTAGGACTTAATCCGCAGAAAAAGGAGGGGGGGGGGGAGGGGGGACGGTCGCCAAATTAGTACGGATTTCCCTAGTAAATACACTATATAAGTAAAATTCTAGTCGTAAACGTTTTTAACCCGAAGAAAAGGGAAAAAGATCGCCTAGATAGTAGGGATTTCCCTGGTAGTCATAAACGTTTGGTTTATGGCTTAGTCCGCCAAAAGGTCGCCTAGGTAGTCGGGATTTCCCTAGGAGGGCCATATTTTATTATACCTGGAATTGAGATGAAAGGTTGCCGACCCATTCTTTATGTCCGCCATATTTTTGTTTGTATTGCCGCCATCCATCTTAGATGTTATACACTCAGGAATTACGGATTTCATACTCAACAAGTTAGTTAATAGTAAAACGGTCTCTATGCGTCCTAATGAAATAGGTTGACAATTAATTATTAAGGAGGGGGGGGGGTATTAGATGTTATTGTTTGGCGCACGCGTATTATTTTGTCTCATCTAATACTGTAATCCATAAAATCCATGTGTGATCGAAGGGCAACAGTTAGCAAGCTCGGTAGAAAGTATGTGTGCGTATTTTTAGTGGCTCTGAAAAGAGCCGTTTAAAATCACTCCTCCTTGAGGAGGCAGCGGTTAGGGGGAAAACGACCTACTTCTTCTTCGGTGAAGCCTTCTTGGCCGCTGGCTTCTTGGCAGGTGCCTTTTTCGCCGGTGCCTTCTTCGCCTTAGGTGTCGTGGCGGGTTTCGCCTTGGCCACCTTGGGCTTTGGAGTCTTGGCGGCGGTTGGTGGCTTCTTGGTCTTCTTAGCCTTAGGTGCAGCAGCGGCCTTTTTCGTTGCCGCAGGTTTAGCCTTTGGTGCCTTGGATTTTATAGCGACGGACGGCTTAGCTGGGGCCTTCTTTGTAGCCGCTACTTTCTTGCCTTCACCTCCTGCTCCGGCGAGTTTAAAAGAGCCCGATGCCCCTTTACCCTTGGTCTGAACGAGCGAGCCGGAAGCAACGGCGGATACGAGGTACTTTTTGATAAAGTGCGACTTTTTCTCCGCATCGATCTTGTACGTCGAGCTGATATATTTCTTGATAGCCTGGGTAGATGATCCACCTCTCTCTTTGAGAGACTTGATCGCAGCTGTCACCATCTGAGAAACGGGTGGATGAGTAGGCGCGGTCTTGGGTTTCTTGGCGCCGGCTGCTGCAGCGGCCTTACCCTTCTTCGCCTTGGGCGTCGCCGGGGTTGTCGGAGCAGCGGCTTCTGTTGCAGTTTCAGTCATTTTCACAATAGGTTCGCTAGTGTACCTTTTTTCGCAGCGTGTTTCGTTTCGCTTTTGTAAAGCAGGACGGACCGTAACGGAGACACCACACTTCTTATTCCCAGAATTATTTCTCCCTTGGATTGTTTTGTGTTCAATTTGTATCTGTAAACTCCCCTCTGCTTTTCCGTAGACCCATTTAACGACGTACGATTTTCGGTGCCATTTCTCCTTACTTTCCTCCTCACATACGTGCGGCCAGGCGTTCTCCAAAAACTCGGACCTAGTCTTAAACGACCGCTGAATCTCAGAGACCGGTCGTCTTCTCTCCAACTCTTCTCAAAATAGTCATTTTTAAATTACTTCTGCCTCGTGCTCGAGATTTTTCAACAAAGCCTCACTCTTTTGGAACCATTAACCTTTCAGAATCCACGGGCTTTGGATTGTTTCACAGCTTTCATTCCTCGTGGAAACGGATTCATTCTGGGGTTGTTAGCACTCATCCGATGCTGTCCTATGTCATCTTTACCGACTGGTTCTCTAAAATATTATTTAACCGCTGGATCATCTTTCCTTTGCAATAAGGGGCCTTTGATCGATCGTCTCGTATTAAATAAAGGACCGGTTTCCTATGAGCTTTGCTAGTGGCAACTCGTTAATAACATGTAGAAAAGGCATGGGCGCACTGTGCACTGTCTCCGCCCGTCCGGCGGCGGATCATCGGTAATGGGTCGTCAAAACGTTGTATGTATGTATGTATGTATGTATGTATGTATGTATGTATGTATGACCCTAAAGAGACCCATAAAGGGGAAAAGGAAAAATAAATAACGTTTAAATTTATTAAGGAAAAACAAAACAAAACGAAGCATGCTTCCTGATTTGACCTTTCATCTGTTTGTTTGTGAATCGGTGTATACATGATCATATTTTTTTTTTTTGTCGTTGTCCTATTTTATAATCTTGCCGTTATCCCGTCGCCTATTTCATATACATATATACATACATACATACATACATACATACATACATACATATATATATATATATATATATATATATATATATATATATATATATATATATGGTTTCTACTTAGGTTTCTACTTATTTTGACTGTTATGTAAATTAGGTATATGTTTATGAGTTTCAGTCTTTTCTTAAGCCTCTTCAGTCGACGTTTCGAGCCTAGGTTAGTCTCATACTTACTCATGACCTAACAGTGAAAAATGAGCTTTTAGTTAAAACATTAAATAGCACACTAAAATAAAAATTAAAATGACACGTGTAAGATGTAATTGGATAGGGTGTAAGTTACAAGTTCCAAAGAATAGATCAGTTTATCATCAATCAGTTACTTCGCAATATTTCATAAAATGTTTATATTGCAATAGCCATGATCAACGAGTAAGAAATCTATTTTTAACAACAGCATTTTTATATAACTGTAGAATGATATTAGATTATTTCTATTATTATTTCATTGAGAATTAATTAAATTTGCATAACACGAACTTAGACCTTGAACATCCGATTTTTTTATTTTGTTTTGTTTACAGTGCGACTTTTTGTACTTCTCTGTAGCTATAATTTCTTTTATATTCCGTTAAAACCAATTTTTCTCTTGGTGTATTATTTTAGGTTTCTCGAATTTGAATGTATGTTGTGTATTTCTAAAATGTGTAGCGATAGCTGTTTGATCTAGTTTATTAGGGTTTTTATTATTGTATCAAAACTATATTTGTGTCGGTACACTCTATGCTGTAAGTATTGTTCCGATGGTCCGAAATAGGATTTACCGCATTTATCTTCACATTGTATTTATTTGTACATTGCTGGACTTATTCATTCTTATTAGGACTTATTTGGTGGTCATAATAATAAATCATACACGGTTAGAAGGACTAATAAAGGAACATAAATTACACTGTCGACGTTTATGGCTTAATCCGAAGGAAAGGGAAAAGGGTCGCCTAGGTATTGGGGATTTCCCCATGAGGGTCATACTTTATCATACCTGCAATGGACATCATAGGTCGCCGCACCTTTCTTAATTTTCAACTTAAAACTTATTTTTCACTTATTTGATTATATAGTATTATTGTCCGAGTCTTTTTTTTTCGAGCATTGAGTGTGTTTTAACTACTTATTACTAAATGGCCATGGTATGGCGTACATTTCACATTAGAACAGAAAGCGTGTTAAAAAAAAACAAAAACAAAAAAAAACCGCTTATCGCGTTTTCTCGGAGGAAAGGGGAAGGTCGCCTTTGGTATTAGGGATTTCCAGAGCAGGGGAAGGCATATAGTTAATATTAGTTTATGATTCGTACCTGGAATGGACATCAAAGGTCGCCGCCCTTTTGTTGTTGACCGCCATATTTTTGTTTATACAGTTCATTCTGCTAATTTCCGCCATCTTAGGTATATCCGCCAGATTTTTTGCAGTAAACAAGATTAACGAATGCTAATTAAAGGGACAACTCAAAGTGTATGTTGGAAAATAAACAATCCACTGGCCGCAGGGGGTTATTCGGATAAGTAGGAGTTACATTACATATATACGTGCGTAAATGTAATGGTGTAGGTTCATGATCTGAGACAAGTATGGCGAGATGATAGTAAATAGAGATATTCGAAACGTAGATGGATAAGATATATGTTGTCAGTTTACACCTCGCTTCCAACATGTGGATTGGATATGATAAGCTATGACACTAGTATTTTTTCGATAGGCAATAATAACAAAAATTTACGTATAATACGGAGTACATTTCACATTAAAATAGAAAGCGTGCTATGTCTATTGGTGGCCCTGAAAAGGGCCGTTGAAATCAGCCTATGAACGATTAACTCGTTACTTAGAGCTAGTGTACTTGGTAACGGCCTTTGTACCTTCGCTGACAGCGTGCTTGGCCAATTCTCCGGGAAGTAGGAGCCTCACCGCGGTCTGGATTTCCCTGCTCGTGATGGTCGACCTCTTGTTGTAGTGGGAGAGGCGTGAGGCTTCGGCAGCGATACGTTCGAAAATATCGTTGACGAAACTGTTCATGATACTCATAGCCTTTGATGAGACTCCAGTATCCGGGTGGACCTGCTTCAGCACCTTGTAGATGTAGATAGCGTAGCTCTCCTTCCTCCTCCGCTTCTTCTTCTTGTCGGATTTGGAGATATTCTTCTGGGCCTTCCCGGCCTTCTTCATGGCTTTACCGCTCGCCTTTGGTGGCATGTTGACTGTATGTCAGCTGAAACCGAAGTGTTTTGAAACGGCATTGAAGGGTCTATTTATATTCGATTCGTTGTCGGCCAAGCGGCCCAATCGTGGTGAAGCGAGCAGCGCAGTCTCGCGGTTGTATCGGTAACCTTGACCAAAGTGCGCATAAACCGTTCCAGAGTGCGTGGCTTTCAGACTTTCATTTCCAGCAAGCGATCAGAAATAAAAAATGGCGGAAATGTGAGTGTGTGTGTGTCTATATATATATATATATATATATATATATATATATATATATATATATATATATATATATATATATATACATATATATATATATATATATATACACACGTATGTATGTATGTATGTGCGAGCGTTTTTTAAATTGTTACATTAAAAGGGGGTTGGTTACTTTCCTAATCGATTCGAATGGATTACACCGGTCCGTAGTTTTCGAACGTTTCTAATAACTTCATATATAATAGTTCACTATTATATTTCATTTATTTATCAACAACATCGAGGATTGATATGTTTTCGCAATGCAAATGTCATAAGAACGTATAGCTGTAACTTTAAAGCAATTGTTTCCTCTATCCATGCAGAATACCCAACGAGAGGTTACATTCTGATAGAAAGGATTACGTCTAATTTGGTGGCCCTGAAAAGGGCCGTTGAAAGTACGGCAGGGTGCGGACGGACCTCTTAAGCTCGTTCTCCGCGGATACGGCGAGCAAGCTGGATATCCTTGGGCATGATGGTGACCCTCTTGGCGTGGATTGCGCACAAATTGGTATCCTCGAAGAGACCTACGAGATAAGCTTCGCTGGCCTCCTGGAGGGCCATGACGGCGGAACTCTGGAATCTCAGGTCGGTCTTGAAGTCCTGAGCGATCTCCCTCACCAACCTCTGGAACGGGAGTTTCCTAATAAGCAACTCGGTACTTTTCTGGTACCTCCTGATTTCTCTGAGTGCTACTGTTCCGGGCCTATACCTGTGAGGTTTCTTAACACCTCCGGTGGCTGGTGCACTCTTCCTGGCGGCTTTGGTAGCCAGCTGCTTCCTCGGAGCCTTGCCTCCTGTCGATTTCCTAGCGGTCTGCTTGGTACGAGCCATCTTACAGTAATAAAAATTTTGTTTCCGTGCCCCTCCTTTATATAGGTGGAACTGGAAGGGTGGGGGGTTCCACCCGCCAATCATCGTTGGCGACTTTGTTGACTTTTTTTTTTTGTTTTACCCTGTACTAAGTCTTTAACAGATAGATACCTAATTTTTTGGACGTCCGTAAATTATGAAACATGCCATTTCTTTATTTTTCAACAATTAATTCGTTTCTCTTACTTCCGGAAGGGTTTTCTCATATTAAGCCAAATTCCGTTAATTGATCTACATTCACTTAAATGGAGAATATTAGCATATCTCGTTTTCAACTTTTAATCAACTCTAATAATTACCATTATCGATCAAGCGATTGGATGTATTGCAATTGTTCGTCGGTGGGTGTAGTAGACAAGTAAATATTTATAGATTTGCAAAACAACTATCGATGATAGCCGTATCGATGATCGAGCAATGACTCTCCATCAAAATTCCGACAATTATTTTATTTTGAAAGGAATAATTCACACTGATAGAAGTGATTAACTTAATTAAGAAAGTCTGTCTAATAATTATTGGTGGCCCTGAAAAGGGCCGTTGAAACTTTCCCCAGGTCGCCAGGTACACACGACGTCGAACTTAACCGCCGAAACCGTACAGAGTACGGCCCTGCCTCTTGAGAGCGTAGACGACATCCATGGCGGTGACGGTCTTCCTCTTGGCGTGTTCGGTGTAGGTGACTGCGTCACGGATAACGTTTTCCAAGAACACCTTCAACACACCTCTGGTCTCCTCATAAATGAGACCCGAAATACGCTTCACACCTCCTCGCCTGGCCAACCTCCTGATGGCGGGTTTGGTGATACCTTGGATGTTGTCTCGGAGTACTTTCCTATGTCTTTTGGCTCCTCCTTTGCCCAGACCCTTTCCACCCTTGCCACGTCCAGTCATCTTTGCAGGTCAGAGAACGATATTCGACTGCTTGGCCAAAATTTTCTACCTCCTTGTTTATATAGCTAGGTCTTTCCTTCCGATTGGTCCAAACACGAGCGGTTGGTATGCCCTCTGGTGGTCCGTTTACGCGACTCATTCAATTTGATAGGTTTGGTGTGTGCGTGAGCGTTTGTGTTTGTTTTATTAGGAGAAATAAAAATGTAGAGCTCCTTTTTCGCCGGGATAAAAAAAAAAAAAAAAAAAAAAAAAAAAAAAAAAAAAAAAAAAAAAAAAAAGGATGGTTTTGGTTCCTTTCATTATTCATGATTTACTGATGATATATTCAAATCACCATCAATCAGCTGAAGATTATATGACGACCGTTTGTATAAAACAAAATTTCGTTTATCTATCGATTCTGAAATTCAATACATTTCTTTGATTATGTATGATGACGTCCTGTAGTGTTTATTTTCCTCGGTTCTATTAACTGCGTTCATTAGAACTGTGCAAGTGAACGAATGCATTGTTCTTCATTATGATGGTTGCCTGTTACGGAACAATTATTATTATTATTATTATTGAGTATGTACACAACATAATTTCCGATCCCGTAACTTTACCCAACCGGATAGTCAAACCTATGATGTTTGATAAATTCTTAATTCCTCTTACTTAACATACCAAGTTTATAAGTATTGCGGTCGAAAGTTCTTCATCCAATTTGTGGCCCTGAAAAGGGCCGTTGAAAAGAGAAGGTCGCGAGGAGCTCGCCGTCTTTTAGGCTTAAGAGCTCTTCTCTGTCTTCTTCGGCAGTAGAACGGCCTGGATGTTGGGAAGTACTCCGCCTTGAGCGATGGTGACTCCCGACAGCAGCTTGTTCAACTCCTCGTCGTTCCTAATAGCGAGCTGGAGGTGACGCGGAATGATCCTGGTTTTCTTATTATCACGAGCGGCGTTGCCGGCCAACTCGAGAACTTCTGCAGCCAGGTACTCCATGACTGCTGCGAGGTATACCGGAGCTCCTGCTCCCACTCTCTCTGCGTAGTTACCTTTCCTGAGAAGACGGTGGATACGACCCACGGGGAACTGGAGCCCTGCCCTAGATGATCGGGTCTTTGCCTTTCCCTTGGCTTTACCACCTTTACCACGTCCGGACATTCTTCTGCTCTATGTGTTCTCTGTCGTTGACGAGAAATATATGCTTTCGAATTTTTTTTTTTTTTTTTTTTTTTTTTTTTTTTTTTTTTTTTTTTTTTTTTTTTTTTTTTTTTTTTTTTTTTTTTTTTTTTTTTTTTTTTTTTTCTATCCCTCCAATGATAATTTATTTATTTATTTACAATTACAACTTAATATAATTCTACTATACAAAAATCCTTCTTTTACCTTGCGGTATTTTAAGGTATTACAATGTTCTGAGCCCGCTGATGGCGGTTTATACTCTAACCGGCACGTGGCCGCTGGCTTTATATAATACAAAACGGGGAGGGACCGTTATGCGGGATTAGGAATAGTTGGAAGAAGAAAGAGGAAGAAGGAAGAAGGAAAAGGAAATAAGGATAAGGACAAGGGAGTCCTCACCCCATCCCTAGATCATTGAGAGCACATCGACCAAGGGGACACTGCCCTGCCATTTCCCGGGTATGGGAGGTGGTTTAATATCCCTAAAGAGGGGGTTCGCACAGGCCTTCAGCCCATCAAAGAATTTGATGTGCCGCCGACCTATGTACTCAGGCACCGAGGGGAGCCGAAGCTCCTCCCGGATCGTGGTGTTACGTGCCCTCTCGAGCGATGTGCCTCGTACTACTTTCCTAAGGATGGAGTTCTGTAAGGCTTGGAGCTTGGTTATCGTGGTTTTAAAGAGGTGCCTCATAAGCGGAGCACCATAGAGCATCGTCGGTCTAATTATAGATTTATATATTTGCAGTTTTAACCGAAGAGAGAGCTGCGGCGATGCTAACAAATGGTAGAGCCTATACGATTTGAGTCGGGCTAACTTCAATCTCCCCAGGGCGTGCTTTGAGAAGGTTAAATGCCTATCAAAGTGAACGCCGAGGTAGAGGATTGAAGTAGAGAGACTTCTGTCTTCACCGTCTTAGGCAAAGCCTTCTTGTGGTTCGTCTGGAATGACATCACGATGGCGTCCGTCTTAGACGGATTCACCCTGATGCCATTCAGTTTCAGTTCCTTGACTATAGTCTGTGTCGCAGTCTGTGCCTTTTTAAGGGCATGTGGGGCGTTTACGCTGGAGGCATAAATCCCTATATCATCGGCATAGGCTGCTACCACTGCTCCTGGATGCTGTATTGCGACCACGGGTGCTGTGAAAATCACAAACATCAGCGGTCCCAATACAGAGCCTTGAGGTACTCCACAGGTGGTGGTGCTAGAAGTCGAATAGTCACTGCCGACTCGTACGACGTATGACCTTCCGCTAAGATAGCTTCGGATCAAACGGCACAGCGAGGCGGGGAAACTAAACTCTTCCAAGCGTCGGAGTAACAGCTCATGAGACACACAGTCAAAGGCTTGGGTGCAGTCCAGTGAGATGAAGGCCGTAGCTCTGTTCATATGCATATGCTCTATGGCGTGCGCTTGCAGTTTGGCCAGATGATGTTCACAGGCGACTCCTCTCTGAAACCCAGTCTGCTCCGGCGGGATGATCTCGTGTTCTCTGCAGTGCTTCGACATGTGATGGTGGACCAGTCTCTCGAAGATCTTACTCATGTGAGAGAGTAGGCTAATCGGCCGATAGTGCTCCGGCAGAGCCCCACTCTTCCCTGGCTTGAGTAGCGGCACTATGACAGCTTGTTTCCACACATCAGGAAAGTATGAGATCCTCATGCAAGTGTTGAATATGTTTAGTAGAAAGGCTTTACCCTTCCTAGGAAGCATCTTCAACATTACATAGGGAATGTCATCCATTCCTGAGGCTTTGTTACCTTTAGTACGTCGTAGCACCGACTCAAGCTGGCCGAAGGTGGAGAATATGGCTTTCTCGTTGGGGCACGGCAGTGGTCCTTCGGGAATCTGTGGTGCGTCTAACAGCCGAGTAGCCTCCCTCTCCTCGTAAGACTTAGCCAGAAGTTCAGCCTGTTCCCCGGGCGTCAGCAGGTTGCCTCCGGAGGACATGAAAACGCCTCTCCTCTTAGCTACATGGGTCTTGACGAGTCGCCAGAACTGACGAGGGTCGTCGTGAGTCCGTCGCAGCTGCTCATGCCAGAGGGATGTCTTCCAGTCTCGCATGAGGCTGGCTATCTGCCGGGTCATCGCATTGATGGCCGGTTTTAGCCCGTAGTCACGAGAGCGCTGAAAAACATTCCTCAGGTTATTACGCTGTTTGATAAGAGCCAGAATGTGTTTCGGAGGTTTCCTGATGGCGTTGGGGAGTGGGCTGAACTTCGGGATACTCTGGTCCGCCGCGGCTTGTATGGTAGTGATGATGACCTCCACCGCCCTGTCCACCTCGACCTCTGTACTCATGTGAGTGATCGTGGGAAGGTCCTCCCCAACGCTGGCCCTGTATCCTTTCCAGTCGGCTTTGTGCAAAAGGTACTTGCTCGCAGGCGGGGCTGCGGGGGTACCTCCGAAAGTATAAAGCACGGGCCGGTGATCCGACGGTCCGAACGGAAGCGCAGTGCAAGCCGTTACGGTGTGCGGATCCCTGGTAAGGAGAAGGTCCAGTGTTGAGGTCCAATCGGGTCGGGCTGCATGCCGGAAAGTATGTACTCCGGGGTGAAAGACGCACATCCTAGTCTTAGTGATGGCAATACCCAGTGTGTCGTTACCAGCGCACAACCAGGCGGTGTGCTTAGCGTTGAAGTCTCCTAGGACTACGTATCGGCTCACAGTCTGAGCATGCGCTAGTAACGACTTTGTAGCTGTGTGTACGGCTCTTGGTCTCCTATAGACACAGCTGAACGTGAAACGGGTCTTGAACCGTACGTCAACTGTGACTATGTGAGTACCATTGGTCGGACACACTGGGTTAGGAATACTCCTAGAGGGCACATCATTTCTGACCAGGATGGCGACGCTCGCTTGTATCCCCGGAGCACATTCTTCCCGGTACACAGTGTACCCCCGTATGTACAGGCGTCTCGAGGCGGGCAGCATGATGTCTGTCAGCGCCACTACCGATGGCCGGTGTTGCTGCAGCAGAATCTCGATCTCAGCCAGCTTGGGAAGCAGACCTCTGACGTTATAGCTGATGACATGGTGCTCAGTCATGTCTTCTGGTGTTGTCGAATGCCATGGAGACCATCTTCATCATCATCTCCATCATGACTTGCATCTTCTCCAGTAGTGCTGTTAGGAGGGCTTCAGATCTTGAGGCTGGCTGCTGATGGAGGTCTGTTCCTGGTGCTGGCTGGTGCTGGAATGCGCTGGGAGCAGACTGCGTTCCAGGGGGTATGCTGTGGTGGGGGGTAGGAGTAGGGTGGGGATGAGGGTGGGGGGTAGGGGTAGGGTGGGGGTGAAAGGTGGGGTGGGAGGTGGTAGAGGAGTGGGGTTGAGGTCCCTCACCTGATTGGCTCGGCTGTGCTGGACTTCCTCCTAGGAGAGATGAGTAGCTCGTTCCTTGTCTCACACCTTTGGCTGCCGTCTTCTTCCTCTTCTGCTCCATCAGTTCTTTCCTCACTGGGCACTCCTTCGAGAACGCCGGATGGTTCCCCTTACAATTCTGGCATCTGGCGGGCGCCTTCTCCACTCTCAATGGGCATTGGCTAAGCAGGTGGTGCTGACAGCACCATGCGCAATACGCCGTTCGGCCACAGTATTTGGCGGTGTGGCCAAACTTTTGGCATTGGTAACATTGAGTGGGCCCTCGATGCTCTTTGAATACTACTGGGTGAAACCTGACGTGTCCGGCAGTTTTAAGTTTTCTTAACTTTTCAATATTTACGGTATGGTCCGTAAACAGGAGCAAGCCTTCCGTGGGGCGTAGTACGTCCTCATCGTCTCGCCTCATCAAAACCTTTATAGATTGAAATCCTTGGAGGCCTGCTCGGAGGTCGTGTTCTACCTCAGTCAGGTCCACATCTGTGTCGTAGCCATAGAGAACAAATTTCTTTGTCCTCTTAGTGCCACGGGGAGCATACGTATGGAAGGACGTTTCCTTGTCCTCCCTGAGTATCTGGATCGCTTTGTCGTGATCCCGTTCATTTTCTAAGTAGAGCCGGAGCTCTTTCTCGGTAGAGTTCATTGTAAAGTTACTGATCTGCTCACTGAGGAGGGCTGCCCTCAGCTTCTTCTGCCCGCAAGGGGGGCTGACAATAATGGGTGGAGGCCTTCGCCTAGGTGGAGGAGCTGTCACACTGTCCTCAGTACTGGTGCTGGCTAGTGGAGTGAAAGCATTGGCTACGGTGGTGGGAGCTGCCGGTTTGTAGACGGGTTGTCGTCTCCCGAACGACCTCTTCTTATCTCCTTCCACAAGTATAAAGCCATCTGAATCCTCGGCCGGTCTTTTAACCGTGTGTACAGGTTCGGCGACAACTTCCATCTCTGTCACTGCTCCTACGTTATTGGTTGCCATAGTCCAAAATGGCGGACACGGTAAGTCACAGGCACTAAAACAAGCGGGCCGAAATGGCGGCACTACGTGAACGGCGGGTGGGGGGGTTGCCAGCGCAACGCTGCCCGATTGGTCGTTGAGGTTATTTCCACTAGATATGTGTGGACCTCGTCGACATAAGGCGCTAGCTGAGCAAAGACTGGGAAACACGGCACAACAATAAAGAGAGCACTTCACTTCAGGAGAGATCTTCTGGGTGATGTTTCCTCTTCCACTGCTGGCTGGAGAATGCTTTCGAATTTTAATGCCGCTTCGTATATACCCATTTGCAGCTTTGCGCGGACCAATCGCTTTTCGCCGCTGCTCCCCACCCCACAATGTGTATTTACCTCAGACTGCTACCTACCGGACAATACCATCACTCCATTCATCGGAATCACTTTATGTCAGAAGATTTTTAATATTATTTTGTAAGTAATAAGGCAAATAAGAATTGATAAGGGAATATAAATTGCACTATGTACAGAAATTCTGGTATGTTTGGCTTAGGCTTAGGACTTAATCCGCAGAAAAAGGAGGGGGGGGGGGGAGGGGGGACGGTCGCCAAATTAGTACGGATTTCCCTAGTAAATACACTATATAAGTAAAATTCTAGTCGTAAACGTTTTTAACCCGAAGAAAAGGGAAAAAGATCGCCTAGATAGTAGGGATTTCCCTGGTAGTCATAAACGTTTGGTTTATGGCTTAGTCCGCCAAAAGGTCGCCTAGGTAGTCGGGATTTCCCTAGGAGGGCCATATTTTATTATACCTGGAATTGAGATGAAAGGTTGCCGACCCATTCTTTATGTCCGCCATATTTTTGTTTGTATTGCCGCCATCCATCTTAGATGTTATACACTCAGGAATTACGGATTTCATACTCAACAAGTTAGTTAATAGTAAAACGGTCTCTATGCGTCCTAATGAAATAGGTTGACAATTAATTATTAAGGAGGGGGGGGGGTATTAGATGTTATTGTTTGGCGCACGCGTATTATTTTGTCTCATCTAATACTGTAATCCATAAAATCCATGTGTGATCGAAGGGCAACAGTTAGCAAGCTCGGTAGAAAGTATGTGTGCGTATTTTTAGTGGCTCTGAAAAGAGCCGTTTAAAATCACTCCTCCTTGAGGAGGCAGCGGTTAGGGGGAAAACGACCTACTTCTTCTTCGGTGAAGCCTTCTTGGCCGCTGGCTTCTTGGCAGGTGCCTTTTTCGCCGGTGCCTTCTTCGCCTTAGGTGTCGTGGCGGGTTTCGCCTTGGCCACCTTGGGCTTTGGAGTCTTGGCGGCGGTTGGTGGCTTCTTGGTCTTCTTAGCCTTAGGTGCAGCAGCGGCCTTTTTCGTTGCCGCAGGTTTAGCCTTTGGTGCCTTGGATTTTATAGCGACGGACGGCTTAGCTGGGGCCTTCTTTGTAGCCGCTACTTTCTTGCCTTCACCTCCTGCTCCGGCGAGTTTAAAAGAGCCCGATGCCCCTTTACCCTTGGTCTGAACGAGCGAGCCGGAAGCAACGGCGGATACGAGGTACTTTTTGATAAAGTGCGACTTTTTCTCCGCATCGATCTTGTACGTCGAGCTGATATATTTCTTGATAGCCTGGGTAGATGATCCACCTCTCTCTTTGAGAGACTTGATCGCAGCTGTCACCATCTGAGAAACGGGTGGATGAGTAGGCGCGGTCTTGGGTTTCTTGGCGCCGGCTGCTGCAGCGGCCTTACCCTTCTTCGCCTTGGGCGTCGCCGGGGTTGTCGGAGCAGCGGCTTCTGTTGCAGTTTCAGTCATTTTCACAATAGGTTCGCTAGTGTACCTTTTTTCGCAGCGTGTTTCGTTTCGCTTTTGTAAAGCAGGACGGACCGTAACGGAGACACCACACTTCTTATTCCCAGAATTATTTCTCCCTTGGATTGTTTTGTGTTCAATTTGTATCTGTAAACTCCCCTCTGCTTTTCCGTAGACCCATTTAACGACGTACGATTTTCGGTGCCATTTCTCCTTACTTTCCTCCTCACATACGTGCGGCCAGGCGTTCTCCAAAAACTCGGACCTAGTCTTAAACGACCGCTGAATCTCAGAGACCGGTCGTCTTCTCTCCAACTCTTCTCAAAATAGTCATTTTTAAATTACTTCTGCCTCGTGCTCGAGATTTTTCAACAAAGCCTCACTCTTTTGGAACCATTAACCTTTCAGAATCCACGGGCTTTGGATTGTTTCACAGCTTTCATTCCTCGTGGAAACGGATTCATTCTGGGGTTGTTAGCACTCATCCGATGCTGTCCTATGTCATCTTTACCGACTGGTTCTCTAAAATATTATTTAACCGCTGGATCATCTTTCCTTTGCAATAAGGGGCCTTTGATCGATCGTCTCGTATTAAATAAAGGACCGGTTTCCTATGAGCTTTGCTAGTGGCAACTCGTTAATAACATGTAGAAAAGGCATGGGCGCACTGTGCACTGTCTCCGCCCGTCCGGCGGCGGATCATCGGTAATGGGTCGTCAAAACGTTGTATGTATGTATGTATGTATGTATGTATGTATGTATGTATGTATGACCCTAAAGAGACCCATAAAGGGGAAAAGGAAAAATAAATAACGTTTAAATTTATTAAGGAAAAACAAAACAAAACGAAGCATGCTTCCTGATTTGACCTTTCATCTGTTTGTTTGTGAATCGGTGTATACATGATCATATTTTTTTTTTTTGTCGTTGTCCTATTTTATAATCTTGCCGTTATCCCGTCGCCTATTTCATATACATATATACATACATACATACATACATACATACATACATATATATATATATATATATATATATATATATATATATATATATATATATATTGGTTTCTACTTAGGTTTCTACTTATTTTGACTGTTATGTAAATTAGGTATATGTTTATGAGTTTCAGTCTTTTCTTAAGCCTCTTCAGTCGACGTTTCGAGCCTAGGTTAGTCTCATACTTACTCATGACCTAACAGTGAAAAATGAGCTTTTAGTTAAAACATTAAATAGCACACTAAAATAAAAATTAAAATGACACGTGTAAGATGTAATTGGATAGGGTGTAAGTTACAAGTTCCAAAGAATAGATCAGTTTATCATCAATCAGTTACTTCGCAATATTTCATAAAATGTTTATATTGCAATAGCCATGATCAACGAGTAAGAAATCTATTTTTAACAACAGCATTTTTATATAACTGTAGAATGATATTAGATTATTTCTATTATTATTTCATTGAGAATTAATTAAATTTGCATAACACGAACTTAGACCTTGAACATCCGATTTTTTTATTTTGTTTTGTTTACAGTGCGACTTTTTGTACTTCTCTGTAGCTATAATTTCTTTTATATTCCGTTAAAACCAATTTTTCTCTTGGTGTATTATTTTAGGTTTCTCGAATTTGAATGTATGTTGTGTATTTCTAAAATGTGTAGCGATAGCTGTTTGATCTAGTTTATTAGGGTTTTTATTATTGTATCAAAACTATATTTGTGTCGGTACACTCTATGCTGTAAGTATTGTTCCGATGGTCCGAAATAGGATTTACCGCATTTATCTTCACATTGTATTTATTTGTACATTGCTGGACTTATTCATTCTTATTAGGACTTATTTGGTGGTCATAATAATAAATCATACACGGTTAGAAGGACTAATAAAGGAACATAAATTACACTGTCGACGTTTATGGCTTAATCCGAAGGAAAGGGAAAAGGGTCGCCTAGGTATTGGGGATTTCCCCATGAGGGTCATACTTTATCATACCTGCAATGGACATCATAGGTCGCCGCACCTTTCTTAATTTTCAACTTAAAACTTATTTTTCACTTATTTGATTATATAGTATTATTGTCCGAGTCTTTTTTTTTCGAGCATTGAGTGTGTTTTAACTACTTATTACTAAATGGCCATGGTATGGCGTACATTTCACATTAGAACAGAAAGCGTGTTAAAAAAAAACAAAAACAAAAAAAAACCGCTTATCGCGTTTTCTCGGAGGAAAGGGGAAGGTCGCCTTTGGTATTAGGGATTTCCAGAGCAGGGGAAGGCATATAGTTAATATTAGTTTATGATTCGTACCTGGAATGGACATCAAAGGTCGCCGCCCTTTTGTTGTTGACCGCCATATTTTTGTTTATACAGTTCATTCTGCTAATTTCCGCCATCTTAGGTATATCCGCCAGATTTTTTGCAGTAAACAAGATTAACGAATGCTAATTAAAGGGACAACTCAAAGTGTATGTTGGAAAATAAACAATCCACTGGCCGCAGGGGGTTATTCGGATAAGTAGGAGTTACATTACATATATACGTGCGTAAATGTAATGGTGTAGGTTCATGATCTGAGACAAGTATGGCGAGATGATAGTAAATAGAGATATTCGAAACGTAGATGGATAAGATATATGTTGTCAGTTTACACCTCGCTTCCAACATGTGGATTGGATATGATAAGCTATGACACTAGTATTTTTTCGATAGGCAATAATAACAAAAATTTACGTATAATACGGAGTACATTTCACATTAAAATAGAAAGCGTGCTATGTCTATTGGTGGCCCTGAAAAGGGCCGTTGAAATCAGCCTATGAACGATTAACTCGTTACTTAGAGCTAGTGTACTTGGTAACGGCCTTTGTACCTTCGCTGACAGCGTGCTTGGCCAATTCTCCGGGAAGTAGGAGCCTCACCGCGGTCTGGATTTCCCTGCTCGTGATGGTCGACCTCTTGTTGTAGTGGGAGAGGCGTGAGGCTTCGGCAGCGATACGTTCGAAAATATCGTTGACGAAACTGTTCATGATACTCATAGCCTTTGATGAGACTCCAGTATCCGGGTGGACCTGCTTCAGCACCTTGTAGATGTAGATAGCGTAGCTCTCCTTCCTCCTCCGCTTCTTCTTCTTGTCGGATTTGGAGATATTCTTCTGGGCCTTCCCGGCCTTCTTCATGGCTTTACCGCTCGCCTTTGGTGGCATGTTGACTGTATGTCAGCTGAAACCGAAGTGTTTTGAAACGGCATTGAAGGGTCTATTTATATTCGATTCGTTGTCGGCCAAGCGGCCCAATCGTGGTGAAGCGAGCAGCGCAGTCTCGCGGTTGTATCGGTAACCTTGACCAAAGTGCGCATAAACCGTTCCAGAGTGCGTGGCTTTCAGACTTTCATTTCCAGCAAGCGATCAGAAATAAAAAATGGCGGAAATGTGAGTGTGTGTGTGTCTATATATATATATATATATATATATATATATATATATATATATATATATATATATATATATATATACATATATATATATATATATATATACACACGTATGTATGTATGTATGTGCGAGCGTTTTTTAAATTGTTACATTAAAAGGGGGTTGGTTACTTTCCTAATCGATTCGAATGGATTACACCGGTCCGTAGTTTTCGAACGTTTCTAATAACTTCATATATAATAGTTCACTATTATATTTCATTTATTTATCAACAACATCGAGGATTGATATGTTTTCGCAATGCAAATGTCATAAGAACGTATAGCTGTAACTTTAAAGCAATTGTTTCCTCTATCCATGCAGAATACCCAACGAGAGGTTACATTCTGATAGAAAGGATTACGTCTAATTTGGTGGCCCTGAAAAGGGCCGTTGAAAGTACGGCAGGGTGCGGACGGACCTCTTAAGCTCGTTCTCCGCGGATACGGCGAGCAAGCTGGATATCCTTGGGCATGATGGTGACCCTCTTGGCGTGGATTGCGCACAAATTGGTATCCTCGAAGAGACCTACGAGATAAGCTTCGCTGGCCTCCTGGAGGGCCATGACGGCGGAACTCTGGAATCTCAGGTCGGTCTTGAAGTCCTGAGCGATCTCCCTCACCAACCTCTGGAACGGGAGTTTCCTAATAAGCAACTCGGTACTTTTCTGGTACCTCCTGATTTCTCTGAGTGCTACTGTTCCGGGCCTATACCTGTGAGGTTTCTTAACACCTCCGGTGGCTGGTGCACTCTTCCTGGCGGCTTTGGTAGCCAGCTGCTTCCTCGGAGCCTTGCCTCCTGTCGATTTCCTAGCGGTCTGCTTGGTACGAGCCATCTTACAGTAATAAAAATTTTGTTTCCGTGCCCCTCCTTTATATAGGTGGAACTGGAAGGGTGGGGGGTTCCACCCGCCAATCATCGTTGGCGACTTTGTTGACTTTTTTTTTTTGTTTTACCCTGTACTAAGTCTTTAACAGATAGATACCTAATTTTTTGGACGTCCGTAAATTATGAAACATGCCATTTCTTTATTTTTCAACAATTAATTCGTTTCTCTTACTTCCGGAAGGGTTTTCTCATATTAAGCCAAATTCCGTTAATTGATCTACATTCACTTAAATGGAGAATATTAGCATATCTCGTTTTCAACTTTTAATCAACTCTAATAATTACCATTATCGATCAAGCGATTGGATGTATTGCAATTGTTCGTCGGTGGGTGTAGTAGACAAGTAAATATTTATAGATTTGCAAAACAACTATCGATGATAGCCGTATCGATGATCGAGCAATGACTCTCCATCAAAATTCCGACAATTATTTTATTTTGAAAGGAATAATTCACACTGATAGAAGTGATTAACTTAATTAAGAAAGTCTGTCTAATAATTATTGGTGGCCCTGAAAAGGGCCGTTGAAACTTTCCCCAGGTCGCCAGGTACACACGACGTCGAACTTAACCGCCGAAACCGTACAGAGTACGGCCCTGCCTCTTGAGAGCGTAGACGACATCCATGGCGGTGACGGTCTTCCTCTTGGCGTGTTCGGTGTAGGTGACTGCGTCACGGATAACGTTTTCCAAGAACACCTTCAACACACCTCTGGTCTCCTCATAAATGAGACCCGAAATACGCTTCACACCTCCTCGCCTGGCCAACCTCCTGATGGCGGGTTTGGTGATACCTTGGATGTTGTCTCGGAGTACTTTCCTATGTCTTTTGGCTCCTCCTTTGCCCAGACCCTTTCCACCCTTGCCACGTCCAGTCATCTTTGCAGGTCAGAGAACGATATTCGACTGCTTGGCCAAAATTTTCTACCTCCTTGTTTATATAGCTAGGTCTTTCCTTCCGATTGGTCCAAACACGAGCGGTTGGTATGCCCTCTGGTGGTCCGTTTACGCGACTCATTCAATTTGATAGGTTTGGTGTGTGCGTGAGCGTTTGTGTTTGTTTTATTAGGAGAAATAAAAATGTAGAGCTCCTTTTTCGCCGGGATAAAAAAAAAAAAAAAAAAAAAAAAAAAAAAAAAAAAAAAAAAAAAAAAAAAAAGGATGGTTTTGGTTCCTTTCATTATTCATGATTTACTGATGATATATTCAAATCACCATCAATCAGCTGAAGATTATATGACGACCGTTTGTATAAAACAAAATTTCGTTTATCTATCGATTCTGAAATTCAATACATTTCTTTGATTATGTATGATGACGTCCTGTAGTGTTTATTTTCCTCGGTTCTATTAACTGCGTTCATTAGAACTGTGCAAGTGAACGAATGCATTGTTCTTCATTATGATGGTTGCCTGTTACGGAACAATTATTATTATTATTATTATTGAGTATGTACACAACATAATTTCCGATCCCGTAACTTTACCCAACCGGATAGTCAAACCTATGATGTTTGATAAATTCTTAATTCCTCTTACTTAACATACCAAGTTTATAAGTATTGCGGTCGAAAGTTCTTCATCCAATTTGTGGCCCTGAAAAGGGCCGTTGAAAAGAGAAGGTCGCGAGGAGCTCGCCGTCTTTTAGGCTTAAGAGCTCTTCTCTGTCTTCTTCGGCAGTAGAACGGCCTGGATGTTGGGAAGTACTCCGCCTTGAGCGATGGTGACTCCCGACAGCAGCTTGTTCAACTCCTCGTCGTTCCTAATAGCGAGCTGGAGGTGACGCGGAATGATCCTGGTTTTCTTATTATCACGAGCGGCGTTGCCGGCCAACTCGAGAACTTCTGCAGCCAGGTACTCCATGACTGCTGCGAGGTATACCGGAGCTCCTGCTCCCACTCTCTCTGCGTAGTTACCTTTCCTGAGAAGACGGTGGATACGACCCACGGGGAACTGGAGCCCTGCCCTAGATGATCGGGTCTTTGCCTTTCCCTTGGCTTTACCACCTTTACCACGTCCGGACATTCTTCTGCTCTATGTGTTCTCTGTCGTTGACGAGAAATATATGCTTTCGAATTTTTTTTTTTTTTTTTTTTTTTTTTTTTTTTTTTTTTTTTTTTTTTTCTTTTTTTTTTTTTTTTTTTTTTTTTTTTTTTTTTTTTTTTTTTTTTTTTTTTTTTTTTTTTTTTTTTTTTTTTTTTTTTTTTTTTTTTTTTTTTTTTTTTTTTTTTTTTTTTTTTTTTTTTTTTTTTTTTTTTTTCTATCCCTCCTAGATATTTATTTACAATTTTTTACAATTACAATTAACTTAATAACTACAATGCTACTATACAAAGATCCTTCTTTTACCTTGCGGTATTTTAAGGAATTACATGGGGCTGAGCCCGCTGATGGCGGTTTGTACTCTAACCGGCACGTGGCCGCTGGCGTTATACAATACAAAACGGGGAGGGACCGTTATGCGGGATTAGGAATAGTAGGAAGAAGAAAGAGGAAGAAGGAAGAAGGAAAAGGAAATAAGGATAAGGACAAGGGAGTCCTCACCCCATCCCTAGATCATTGAGAGCACATCGACCAAGGGGACACTGCCCTGCCATTTCCCGGGTATGGGAGGTGGTTTAATATCCCTAAAGAGGGGGTTCGCACAGGCCTTCAGCCCATCAAAGAATTTGATGTGCCGCCGACCTATGTACTCAGGCACCGAGGGGAGCCGAAGCTCCTCCCGGATCGTGGTGTTACGTGCCCTCTCGAGCGATGTGCCTCGTACTACTTTCCTAAGGATGGAGTTCTGTAATGCTTGGAGCTTGGTTATCGTGGTTTTAAAGAGGTGCCTCATAAGCGGAGCACCATAGAGCATCGTCGGTCTAATTATAGATTTATATATTTGCAGTTTTAACCGAAGAGAGAGCTGCGGCGATGCTAACAAATGGTAGAGCCTATACGATTTTAGTCGAGCTAACTTCAATCTCCCCAGGGCGTGCTTTGAGAAGGTTAAATGCCTATCAAAGTGAACGCCGAGGTAGAGGATTGAAGTAGAGAGACTTCTGTCTTCACCGTCTATGTTAAAAAGTTTAGGCAAAGCCTTCTTGTGGTTCGTCTGGAATGACATCACGATGGCGTCCGTCTTAGACGGATTCACCCTGATGCCATTCAGTTTCAGTTCCTTGACTATAGTCTGTGTCGCAGTCTGTGCCTTTTTAAGGGCATGTGGGGCGTTTACGCTGGAGGCATAAATCCCTATATCATCGGCATAGGCTGCTACCACTGCTCCCGGATGCTGCATTGCGACCACGGGTGCTGTGAAAATCACAAACATCAGCGGTCCCAATACAGAGCCTTGAGGTACTCCACAGGTGGTGGTGCTAGAAGTCGAATAGTCACTGCCGACTCGTACGACGTATGACCTTCCGCTAAGGTAGCTTCGGATCAAACGGCACAGCGAGGCGGGGAAACTAAACTCTTCCAAGCGTCGGAGTAACAGCTCATGAGACACACAGTCAAAGGCTTGGGTGCAGTCCAAGGAGATGAAGGCCGTAGCTCTGTTCATGTGCATATGCTCTATGGCGTGCGCTTGCAGTTTGGCCAGATGATGATCACAGGCGACTCCTCTCTGAAACCCAGTCTGCTCCGGCGGGATGATCTCGTGTTCTCTGCAGTGCTTCGACATGTGATGGTGGACCAGTCTCTCGAAGATCTTACTCATGTGAGAGAGTAGGCTAATCGGCCGATAGTGCTCCGGCAGAGCCCCACTCTTCCCTGGCTTGAGTAGCGGCACTATGACAGCTTGTTTCCACACATCAGGAAAGTATGAGATCCTCATGCAAGTGTTGAATATGTTTAGTAGAAAGGCTTTACCCTTCCTAGGAAGCATCTTCAACATTACATAGGGAATGTCATCCATTCCTGAGGCTTTGTTACCTTTAGTACGTCGTAGCACCGACTCAAGCTGGCCGAAGGTGGAGAATATGGCTTTCTCGTTGGGGCACGGCAGCGGTCCTTCGGGAATCTGTGGTGCGTCTAACAGCCGAGTAGCCTCCCTCTCCTCGTAAGACTTAGCCAGAAGTTCAGCCTGTTCCCCGGGCGTCAGCAGGTTGCCTCCGGAGGACATGAAAACGCCTCTCCTCTTAGCTACATGGGTCTTGACGAGTCGCCAGAACTGACGAGGGTCGTCGTGAGTCCGTCGCAGCTGCTCATGCCAGAGGGATGTCTTCCAGTCTCGCATGAGGCTGGCTATCTGCCGGGTCATCGCATTGATGGCCGGTTTTAGCCCGTAGTCACGAGAGCGCTGAAAAACATTCCTCAGGTTATTACGCTGTTTGATAAGAGCCAGAATGTGTTTCGGAGGTTTCCTGATGGCGTTGGGGAGTGGGCTGAACTTCGGGATACTCTGGTCCGCCGCGGCTTGTATGGTAGTGGTGATGACCTCCACCGCCCTGTCCACCTCGACCTCTGTACTCATGTGAGTGATCGTGGGAAGGTCCTCCCCAACGCTGGCCCTGTATCCTTTCCAGTTGGCTTTGTGCAAAAGGTACTTGCTCGCAGGCGGGGCTGCGGGGGTACCTCCGAAAGTATATAGCACGGGCCGGTGATCCGACGGTCCGAACGGAAGCGCAGTGCAAGCCGTTACGGTGTGCGGATCCCTGGTAAGGAGAAGGTCCAGTGTTGAGGTCCAATCGGGTCGGGCTGCATGCCGGAAAGTATGCACTCCGGGGTGAAAGACGCACATCCTAGTCTTAGTGATGGCAATACCCAGTGTGTCGTTACCAGCGCACAACCAGGCGGTGTGCTTAGCGTTGAAGTCTCCTAGGACTACGTATCGGCTCACAGTCTGAGCATGCGCTAGTAACGACTTTGTAGCTGTGTGTACGGCTCTTGGTCTCCTATAGACACAGCTGAACGTGAAACGGGTCTTGAACCGTACGTCAACTGTGACTATGTGAGTACCATTGGTCGGACACACTGGGTTAGGAATACTCCTAGAGGGCACATCATTTCTGACCAGGATGGCGACGCTCGCTTGTATCCCCGGAGCACATTCTTCCCGGTACACAGTGTACCCCCGTATGTACAGGCGTCTCGAAGCGGGCAGCATGATGTCTGTCAGCGCCACTACCGATGGCCGGTGTTGCTGCAGCAGAATCTCGAT
>CM073765.1:68729524-68761807 GCA_037127475.1 Arma custos | reverse complement strand
CTTGGGTTTCTTGGCGCCGGCTGCTGCAGCGGCCTTACCCTTCTTCGCCTTGGGCGTCGCCGGGGTTGTCGGAGCAGCGGCTTCTGTTGCAGTTTCAGTCATTTTCACAATAGGTTCGCTAGTGTACCTTTTTTCGCAGCGTGTTTCGTTTCGCTTTTGTAAAGCAGGACGGACCGTAACGGAGACACCACACTTCTTATTCCCAGAATTATTTCTCCCTTGGATTGTTTTGTGTTCAATTTGTATCTGTAAACTCCCCTCTGCTTTTCCGTAGACCCATTTAACGACGTACGATTTTCGGTGCCATTTCTCCTTACTTTCCTCCTCACATACGTGCGGCCAGGCGTTCTCCAAAAACTCGGACCTAGTCTTAAACGACCGCTGAATCTCAGAGACCGGTCGTCTTCTCTCCAACTCTTCTCAAAATAGTCATTTTTAAATTACTTCTGCCTCGTGCTCGAGATTTTTCAACAAAGCCTCACTCTTTTGGAACCATTAACCTTTCAGAATCCACGGGCTTTGGATTGTTTCACAGCTTTCATTCCTCGTGGAAACGGATTCATTCTGGGGTTGTTAGCACTCATCCGATGCTGTCCTATGTCATCTTTACCGACTGGTTCTCTAAAATATTATTTAACCGCTGGATCATCTTTCCTTTGCAATAAGGGGCCTTTGATCGATCGTCTCGTATTAAATAAAGGACCGGTTTCCTATGAGCTTTGCTAGTGGCAACTCGTTAATAACATGTAGAAAAGGCATGGGCGCACTGTGCACTGTCTCCGCCCGTCCGGCGGCGGATCATCGGTAATGGGTCGTCAAAACGTTGTATGTATGTATGTATGTATGTATGTATGTATGTATGTATGTATGACCCTAAAGAGACCCATAAAGGGGAAAAGGAAAAATAAATAACGTTTAAATTTATTAAGGAAAAACAAAACAAAACGAAGCATGCTTCCTGATTTGACCTTTCATCTGTTTGTTTGTGAATCGGTGTATACATGATCATATTTTTTTTTTTTTGTCGTTGTCCTATTTTATAATCTTGCCGTTATCCCGTCGCCTATTTCATATACATATATACATACATACATACATACATACATACATACATATATATATATATATATATATATATATATATATATATATATATATATATATATTGGTTTCTACTTAGGTTTCTACTTATTTTGACTGTTATGTAAATTAGGTATATGTTTATGAGTTTCAGTCTTTTCTTAAGCCTCTTCAGTCGACGTTTCGAGCCTAGGTTAGTCTCATACTTACTCATGACCTAACAGTGAAAAATGAGCTTTTAGTTAAAACATTAAATAGCACACTAAAATAAAAATTAAAATGACACGTGTAAGATGTAATTGGATAGGGTGTAAGTTACAAGTTCCAAAGAATAGATCAGTTTATCATCAATCAGTTACTTCGCAATATTTCATAAAATGTTTATATTGCAATAGCCATGATCAACGAGTAAGAAATCTATTTTTAACAACAGCATTTTTATATAACTGTAGAATGATATTAGATTATTTCTATTATTATTTCATTGAGAATTAATTAAATTTGCATAACACGAACTTAGACCTTGAACATCCGATTTTTTTATTTTGTTTTGTTTACAGTGCGACTTTTTGTACTTCTCTGTAGCTATAATTTCTTTTATATTCCGTTAAAACCAATTTTTCTCTTGGTGTATTATTTTAGGTTTCTCGAATTTGAATGTATGTTGTGTATTTCTAAAATGTGTAGCGATAGCTGTTTGATCTAGTTTATTAGGGTTTTTATTATTGTATCAAAACTATATTTGTGTCGGTACACTCTATGCTGTAAGTATTGTTCCGATGGTCCGAAATAGGATTTACCGCATTTATCTTCACATTGTATTTATTTGTACATTGCTGGACTTATTCATTCTTATTAGGACTTATTTGGTGGTCATAATAATAAATCATACACGGTTAGAAGGACTAATAAAGGAACATAAATTACACTGTCGACGTTTATGGCTTAATCCGAAGGAAAGGGAAAAGGGTCGCCTAGGTATTGGGGATTTCCCCATGAGGGTCATACTTTATCATACCTGCAATGGACATCATAGGTCGCCGCACCTTTCTTAATTTTCAACTTAAAACTTATTTTTCACTTATTTGATTATATAGTATTATTGTCCGAGTCTTTTTTTTTCGAGCATTGAGTGTGTTTTAACTACTTATTACTAAATGGCCATGGTATGGCGTACATTTCACATTAGAACAGAAAGCGTGTTAAAAAAAACAAAAACAAAAAAAAACCGCTTATCGCGTTTTCTCGGAGGAAAGGGGAAGGTCGCCTTTGGTATTAGGGATTTCCAGAGCAGGGGAAGGCATATAGTTAATATTAGTTTATGATTCGTACCTGGAATGGACATCAAAGGTCGCCGCCCTTTTGTTGTTGACCGCCATATTTTTGTTTATACAGTTCATTCTGCTAATTTCCGCCATCTTAGGTATATCCGCCAGATTTTTTGCAGTAAACAAGATTAACGAATGCTAATTAAAGGGACAACTCAAAGTGTATGTTGGAAAATAAACAATCCACTGGCCGCAGGGGGTTATTCGGATAAGTAGGAGTTACATTACATATATACGTGCGTAAATGTAATGGTGTAGGTTCATGATCTGAGACAAGTATGGCGAGATGATAGTAAATAGAGATATTCGAAACGTAGATGGATAAGATATATGTTGTCAGTTTACACCTCGCTTCCAACATGTGGATTGGATATGATAAGCTATGACACTAGTATTTTTTCGATAGGCAATAATAACAAAAATTTACGTATAATACGGAGTACATTTCACATTAAAATAGAAAGCGTGCTATGTCTATTGGTGGCCCTGAAAAGGGCCGTTGAAATCAGCCTATGAACGATTAACTCGTTACTTAGAGCTAGTGTACTTGGTAACGGCCTTTGTACCTTCGCTGACAGCGTGCTTGGCCAATTCTCCGGGAAGTAGGAGCCTCACCGCGGTCTGGATTTCCCTGCTCGTGATGGTCGACCTCTTGTTGTAGTGGGAGAGGCGTGAGGCTTCGGCAGCGATACGTTCGAAAATATCGTTGACGAAACTGTTCATGATACTCATAGCCTTTGATGAGACTCCAGTATCCGGGGGGGGGTGGACCTGCTTCAGCACCTTGTAGATGTAGATAGCGTAGCTCTCCTTCCTCCTCCGCTTCTTCTTCTTGTCGGATTTGGAGATATTCTTCTGGGCCTTCCCGGCCTTCTTCATGGCTTTACCGCTCGCCTTTGGTGGCATGTTGACTGTATGTCAGCTGAAACCGAAGTGTTTTGAAACGGCATTGAAGGGTCTATTTATATTCGATTCGTTGTCGGCCAAGCGGCCCAATCGTGGTGAAGCGAGCAGCGCAGTCTCGCGGTTGTATCGGTAACCTTGACCAAAGTGCGCATAAACCGTTCCAGAGTGCGTGGCTTTCAGACTTTCATTTCCAGCAAGCGATCAGAATAAAAAATGGCGGAAATGTGAGTGTGTGTGTGTCTATATATATATATATATATATATATATATATATATATATATATATATATATATATACATATATATATATATATATATATATACACACGTATGTATGTATGTATGTGCGAGCGTTTTTTAAATTGTTACATTAAAAGGGGGTTGGTTACTTTCCTAATCGATTCGAATGGATTACACCGGTCCGTAGTTTTCGAACGTTTCTAATAACTTCATATATAATAGTTCACTATTATATTTCATTTATTTATCAACAACATCGAGGATTGATATGTTTTCGCAATGCAAATGTCATAAGAACGTATAGCTGTAACTTTAAAGCAATTGTTTCCTCTATCCATGCAGAATACCCAACGAGAGGTTACATTCTGATAGAAAGGATTACGTCTAATTTGGTGGCCCTGAAAAGGGCCGTTGAAAGTACGGCAGGGTGCGGACGGACCTCTTAAGCTCGTTCTCCGCGGATACGGCGAGCAAGCTGGATATCCTTGGGCATGATGGTGACCCTCTTGGCGTGGATTGCGCACAAATTGGTATCCTCGAAGAGACCTACGAGATAAGCTTCGCTGGCCTCCTGGAGGGCCATGACGGCGGAACTCTGGAATCTCAGGTCGGTCTTGAAGTCCTGAGCGATCTCCCTCACCAACCTCTGGAACGGGAGTTTCCTAATAAGCAACTCGGTACTTTTCTGGTACCTCCTGATTTCTCTGAGTGCTACTGTTCCGGGCCTATACCTGTGAGGTTTCTTAACACCTCCGGTGGCTGGTGCACTCTTCCTGGCGGCTTTGGTAGCCAGCTGCTTCCTCGGAGCCTTGCCTCCTGTCGATTTCCTAGCGGTCTGCTTGGTACGAGCCATCTTACAGTAATAAAAATTTTGTTTCCGTGCCCCTCCTTTATATAGGTGGAACTGGAAGGGTGGGGGGTTCCACCCGCCAATCATCGTTGGCGACTTTGTTGACTTTTTTTTTTTGTTTTACCCTGTACTAAGTCTTTAACAGATAGATACCTAATTTTTTGGACGTCCGTAAATTATGAAACATGCCATTTCTTTATTTTTCAACAATTAATTCGTTTCTCTTACTTCCGGAAGGGTTTTCTCATATTAAGCCAAATTCCGTTAATTGATCTACATTCACTTAAATGGAGAATATTAGCATATCTCGTTTTCAACTTTTAATCAACTCTAATAATTACCATTATCGATCAAGCGATTGGATGTATTGCAATTGTTCGTCGGTGGGTGTAGTAGACAAGTAAATATTTATAGATTTGCAAAACAACTATCGATGATAGCCGTATCGATGATCGAGCAATGACTCTCCATCAAAATTCCGACAATTATTTTATTTTGAAAGGAATAATTCACACTGATAGAAGTGATTAACTTAATTAAGAAAGTCTGTCTAATAATTATTGGTGGCCCTGAAAAGGGCCGTTGAAACTTTCCCCAGGTCGCCAGGTACACACGACGTCGAACTTAACCGCCGAAACCGTACAGAGTACGGCCCTGCCTCTTGAGAGCGTAGACGACATCCATGGCGGTGACGGTCTTCCTCTTGGCGTGTTCGGTGTAGGTGACTGCGTCACGGATAACGTTTTCCAAGAACACCTTCAACACACCTCTGGTCTCCTCATAAATGAGACCCGAAATACGCTTCACACCTCCTCGCCTGGCCAACCTCCTGATGGCGGGTTTGGTGATACCTTGGATGTTGTCTCGGAGTACTTTCCTATGTCTTTTGGCTCCTCCTTTGCCCAGACCCTTTCCACCCTTGCCACGTCCAGTCATCTTTGCAGGTCAGAGAACGATATTCGACTGCTTGGCCAAAATTTTCTACCTCCTTGTTTATATAGCTAGGTCTTTCCTTCCGATTGGTCCAAACACGAGCGGTTGGTATGCCCTCTGGTGGTCCGTTTACGCGACTCATTCAATTTGATAGGTTTGGTGTGTGCGTGAGCGTTTGTGTTTGTTTTATTAGGAGAAATAAAAATGTAGAGCTCCTTTTTCGCCGGGATAAAAAAAAAAAAAAAAAAAAAAAAAAAAAAAAAAAAAAAAAAAAAAAAAAAAGGATGGTTTTGGTTCCTTTCATTATTCATGATTTACTGATGATATATTCAAATCACCATCAATCAGCTGAAGATTATATGACGACCGTTTGTATAAAACAAAATTTCGTTTATCTATCGATTCTGAAATTCAATACATTTCTTTGATTATGTATGATGACGTCCTGTAGTGTTTATTTTCCTCGGTTCTATTAACTGCGTTCATTAGAACTGTGCAAGTGAACGAATGCATTGTTCTTCATTATGATGGTTGCCTGTTACGGAACAATTATTATTATTATTATTATTGAGTATGTACACAACATAATTTCCGATCCCGTAACTTTACCCAACCGGATAGTCAAACCTATGATGTTTGATAAATTCTTAATTCCTCTTACTTAACATACCAAGTTTATAAGTATTGCGGTCGAAAGTTCTTCATCCAATTTGTGGCCCTGAAAAGGGCCGTTGAAAAGAGAAGGTCGCGAGGAGCTCGCCGTCTTTTAGGCTTAAGAGCTCTTCTCTGTCTTCTTCGGCAGTAGAACGGCCTGGATGTTGGGAAGTACTCCGCCTTGAGCGATGGTGACTCCCGACAGCAGCTTGTTCAACTCCTCGTCGTTCCTAATAGCGAGCTGGAGGTGACGCGGAATGATCCTGGTTTTCTTATTATCACGAGCGGCGTTGCCGGCCAACTCGAGAACTTCTGCAGCCAGGTACTCCATGACTGCTGCGAGGTATACCGGAGCTCCTGCTCCCACTCTCTCTGCGTAGTTACCTTTCCTGAGAAGACGGTGGATACGACCCACGGGGAACTGGAGCCCTGCCCTAGATGATCGGGTCTTTGCCTTTCCCTTGGCTTTACCACCTTTACCACGTCCGGACATTCTTCTGCTCTATGTGTTCTCTGTCGTTGACGAGAAATATATGCTTTCGAATTTTAATGCCGCTTCGTATATACCCATTTGCAGCTTTGCGCGGACCAATCGCTTTTCGCCGCTGCTCCCCACCCCACAATGTGTATTTACCTCAGACTGCTACCTACCGGACAATACCATCACTCCATTCATCGGAATCACTTTATGTCAGAAGATTTTTAATATTATTTTGTAAGTAATAAGGCAAATAAGAATTGATAAGGGAATATAAATTGCACTATGTACAGAAATTCTGGTATGTTTGGCTTAGGCTTAGGACTTAATCCGCAGAAAAAGGAGGGGGGGGGGGGAGGGGGGACGGTCGCCAAATTAGTACGGATTTCCCTAGTAAATACACTATATAAGTAAAATTCTAGTCGTAAACGTTTTTAACCCGAAGAAAAGGGAAAAAGATCGCCTAGATAGTAGGGATTTCCCTGGTAGTCATAAACGTTTGGTTTATGGCTTAGTCCGCCAAAAGGTCGCCTAGGTAGTCGGGATTTCCCTAGGAGGGCCATATTTTATTATACCTGGAATTGAGATGAAAGGTTGCCGACCCATTCTTTATGTCCGCCATATTTTTGTTTGTATTGCCGCCATCCATCTTAGATGTTATACACTCAGGAATTACGGATTTCATACTCAACAAGTTAGTTAATAGTAAAACGGTCTCTATGCGTCCTAATGAAATAGGTTGACAATTAATTATTAAGGAGGGGGGGGGGTATTAGATGTTATTGTTTGGCGCACGCGTATTATTTTGTCTCATCTAATACTGTAATCCATAAAATCCATGTGTGATCGAAGGGCAACAGTTAGCAAGCTCGGTAGAAAGTATGTGTGCGTATTTTTAGTGGCTCTGAAAAGAGCCGTTTAAAATCACTCCTCCTTGAGGAGGCAGCGGTTAGGGGGAAAACGACCTACTTCTTCTTCGGTGAAGCCTTCTTGGCCGCTGGCTTCTTGGCAGGTGCCTTTTTCGCCGGTGCCTTCTTCGCCTTAGGTGTCGTGGCGGGTTTCGCCTTGGCCACCTTGGGCTTTGGAGTCTTGGCGGCGGTTGGTGGCTTCTTGGTCTTCTTAGCCTTAGGTGCAGCAGCGGCCTTTTTCGTTGCCGCAGGTTTAGCCTTTGGTGCCTTGGATTTTATAGCGACGGACGGCTTAGCTGGGGCCTTCTTTGTAGCCGCTACTTTCTTGCCTTCACCTCCTGCTCCGGCGAGTTTAAAAGAGCCCGATGCCCCTTTACCCTTGGTCTGAACGAGCGAGCCGGAAGCAACGGCGGATACGAGGTACTTTTTGATAAAGTGCGACTTTTTCTCCGCATCGATCTTGTACGTCGAGCTGATATATTTCTTGATAGCCTGGGTAGATGATCCACCTCTCTCTTTGAGAGACTTGATCGCAGCTGTCACCATCTGAGAAACGGGTGGATGAGTAGGCGCGGTCTTGGGTTTCTTGGCGCCGGCTGCTGCAGCGGCCTTACCCTTCTTCGCCTTGGGCGTCGCCGGGGTTGTCGGAGCAGCGGCTTCTGTTGCAGTTTCAGTCATTTTCACAATAGGTTCGCTAGTGTACCTTTTTTCGCAGCGTGTTTCGTTTCGCTTTTGTAAAGCAGGACGGACCGTAACGGAGACACCACACTTCTTATTCCCAGAATTATTTCTCCCTTGGATTGTTTTGTGTTCAATTTGTATCTGTAAACTCCCCTCTGCTTTTCCGTAGACCCATTTAACGACGTACGATTTTCGGTGCCATTTCTCCTTACTTTCCTCCTCACATACGTGCGGCCAGGCGTTCTCCAAAAACTCGGACCTAGTCTTAAACGACCGCTGAATCTCAGAGACCGGTCGTCTTCTCTCCAACTCTTCTCAAAATAGTCATTTTTAAATTACTTCTGCCTCGTGCTCGAGATTTTTCAACAAAGCCTCACTCTTTTGGAACCATTAACCTTTCAGAATCCACGGGCTTTGGATTGTTTCACAGCTTTCATTCCTCGTGGAAACGGATTCATTCTGGGGTTGTTAGCACTCATCCGATGCTGTCCTATGTCATCTTTACCGACTGGTTCTCTAAAATATTATTTAACCGCTGGATCATCTTTCCTTTGCAATAAGGGGCCTTTGATCGATCGTCTCGTATTAAATAAAGGACCGGTTTCCTATGAGCTTTGCTAGTGGCAACTCGTTAATAACATGTAGAAAAGGCATGGGCGCACTGTGCACTGTCTCCGCCCGTCCGGCGGCGGATCATCGGTAATGGGTCGTCAAAACGTTGTATGTATGTATGTATGTATGTATGTATGTATGTATGTATGTATGACCCTAAAGAGACCCATAAAGGGGAAAAGGAAAAATAAATAACGTTTAAATTTATTAAGGAAAAACAAAACAAAACGAAGCATGCTTCCTGATTTGACCTTTCATCTGTTTGTTTGTGAATCGGTGTATACATGATCATATTTTTTTTTTTTTGTCGTTGTCCTATTTTATAATCTTGCCGTTATCCCGTCGCCTATTTCATATACATATATACATACATACATACATACATACATACATACATATATATATATATATATATATATATATATATATATATATATATATATTGGTTTCTACTTAGGTTTCTACTTATTTTGACTGTTATGTAAATTAGGTATATGTTTATGAGTTTCAGTCTTTTCTTAAGCCTCTTCAGTCGACGTTTCGAGCCTAGGTTAGTCTCATACTTACTCATGACCTAACAGTGAAAAATGAGCTTTTAGTTAAAACATTAAATAGCACACTAAAATAAAAATTAAAATGACACGTGTAAGATGTAATTGGATAGGGTGTAAGTTACAAGTTCCAAAGAATAGATCAGTTTATCATCAATCAGTTACTTCGCAATATTTCATAAAATGTTTATATTGCAATAGCCATGATCAACGAGTAAGAAATCTATTTTTAACAACAGCATTTTTATATAACTGTAGAATGATATTAGATTATTTCTATTATTATTTCATTGAGAATTAATTAAATTTGCATAACACGAACTTAGACCTTGAACATCCGATTTTTTTATTTTGTTTTGTTTACAGTGCGACTTTTTGTACTTCTCTGTAGCTATAATTTCTTTTATATTCCGTTAAAACCAATTTTTCTCTTGGTGTATTATTTTAGGTTTCTCGAATTTGAATGTATGTTGTGTATTTCTAAAATGTGTAGCGATAGCTGTTTGATCTAGTTTATTAGGGTTTTTATTATTGTATCAAAACTATATTTGTGTCGGTACACTCTATGCTGTAAGTATTGTTCCGATGGTCCGAAATAGGATTTACCGCATTTATCTTCACATTGTATTTATTTGTACATTGCTGGACTTATTCATTCTTATTAGGACTTATTTGGTGGTCATAATAATAAATCATACACGGTTAGAAGGACTAATAAAGGAACATAAATTACACTGTCGACGTTTATGGCTTAATCCGAAGGAAAGGGAAAAGGGTCGCCTAGGTATTGGGGATTTCCCCATGAGGGTCATACTTTATCATACCTGCAATGGACATCATAGGTCGCCGCACCTTTCTTAATTTTCAACTTAAAACTTATTTTTCACTTATTTGATTATATAGTATTATTGTCCGAGTCTTTTTTTTTCGAGCATTGAGTGTGTTTTAACTACTTATTACTAAATGGCCATGGTATGGCGTACATTTCACATTAGAACAGAAAGCGTGTTAAAAAAAAACAAAAACAAAAAAAAACCGCTTATCGCGTTTTCTCGGAGGAAAGGGGAAGGTCGCCTTTGGTATTAGGGATTTCCAGAGCAGGGGAAGGCATATAGTTAATATTAGTTTATGATTCGTACCTGGAATGGACATCAAAGGTCGCCGCCCTTTTGTTGTTGACCGCCATATTTTTGTTTATACAGTTCATTCTGCTAATTTCCGCCATCTTAGGTATATCCGCCAGATTTTTTGCAGTAAACAAGATTAACGAATGCTAATTAAAGGGACAACTCAAAGTGTATGTTGGAAAATAAACAATCCACTGGCCGCAGGGGGTTATTCGGATAAGTAGGAGTTACATTACATATATACGTGCGTAAATGTAATGGTGTAGGTTCATGATCTGAGACAAGTATGGCGAGATGATAGTAAATAGAGATATTCGAAACGTAGATGGATAAGATATATGTTGTCAGTTTACACCTCGCTTCCAACATGTGGATTGGATATGATAAGCTATGACACTAGTATTTTTTCGATAGGCAATAATAACAAAAATTTACGTATAATACGGAGTACATTTCACATTAAAATAGAAAGCGTGCTATGTCTATTGGTGGCCCTGAAAAGGGCCGTTGAAATCAGCCTATGAACGATTAACTCGTTACTTAGAGCTAGTGTACTTGGTAACGGCCTTTGTACCTTCGCTGACAGCGTGCTTGGCCAATTCTCCGGGAAGTAGGAGCCTCACCGCGGTCTGGATTTCCCTGCTCGTGATGGTCGACCTCTTGTTGTAGTGGGAGAGGCGTGAGGCTTCGGCAGCGATACGTTCGAAAATATCGTTGACGAAACTGTTCATGATACTCATAGCCTTTGATGAGACTCCAGTATCCGGGTGGACCTGCTTCAGCACCTTGTAGATGTAGATAGCGTAGCTCTCCTTCCTCCTCCGCTTCTTCTTCTTGTCGGATTTGGAGATATTCTTCTGGGCCTTCCCGGCCTTCTTCATGGCTTTACCGCTCGCCTTTGGTGGCATGTTGACTGTATGTCAGCTGAAACCGAAGTGTTTTGAAACGGCATTGAAGGGTCTATTTATATTCGATTCGTTGTCGGCCAAGCGGCCCAATCGTGGTGAAGCGAGCAGCGCAGTCTCGCGGTTGTATCGGTAACCTTGACCAAAGTGCGCATAAACCGTTCCAGAGTGCGTGGCTTTCAGACTTTCATTTCCAGCAAGCGATCAGAAATAAAAAATGGCGGAAATGTGAGTGTGTGTGTGTCTATATATATATATATATATATATATATATATATATATATATATATATATATATATATATATATACATATATATATATATATATATATATATATATATATATATATATATATATATATATATATATATATATATATACATATATATATATATATATATATATACACACGTATGTATGTATGTATGTGCGAGCGTTTTTTAAATTGTTACATTAAAAGGGGGTTGGTTACTTTCCTAATCGATTCGAATGGATTACACCGGTCCGTAGTTTTCGAACGTTTCTAATAACTTCATATATAATAGTTCACTATTATATTTCATTTATTTATCAACAACATCGAGGATTGATATGTTTTCGCAATGCAAATGTCATAAGAACGTATAGCTGTAACTTTAAAGCAATTGTTTCCTCTATCCATGCAGAATACCCAACGAGAGGTTACATTCTGATAGAAAGGATTACGTCTAATTTGGTGGCCCTGAAAAGGGCCGTTGAAAGTACGGCAGGGTGCGGACGGACCTCTTAAGCTCGTTCTCCGCGGATACGGCGAGCAAGCTGGATATCCTTGGGCATGATGGTGACCCTCTTGGCGTGGATTGCGCACAAATTGGTATCCTCGAAGAGACCTACGAGATAAGCTTCGCTGGCCTCCTGGAGGGCCATGACGGCGGAACTCTGGAATCTCAGGTCGGTCTTGAAGTCCTGAGCGATCTCCCTCACCAACCTCTGGAACGGGAGTTTCCTAATAAGCAACTCGGTACTTTTCTGGTACCTCCTGATTTCTCTGAGTGCTACTGTTCCGGGCCTATACCTGTGAGGTTTCTTAACACCTCCGGTGGCTGGTGCACTCTTCCTGGCGGCTTTGGTAGCCAGCTGCTTCCTCGGAGCCTTGCCTCCTGTCGATTTCCTAGCGGTCTGCTTGGTACGAGCCATCTTACAGTAATAAAAATTTTGTTTCCGTGCCCCTCCTTTATATAGGTGGAACTGGAAGGGTGGGGGGTTCCACCCGCCAATCATCGTTGGCGACTTTGTTGACTTTTTTTTTTTGTTTTACCCTGTACTAAGTCTTTAACAGATAGATACCTAATTTTTTGGACGTCCGTAAATTATGAAACATGCCATTTCTTTATTTTTCAACAATTAATTCGTTTCTCTTACTTCCGGAAGGGTTTTCTCATATTAAGCCAAATTCCGTTAATTGATCTACATTCACTTAAATGGAGAATATTAGCATATCTCGTTTTCAACTTTTAATCAACTCTAATAATTACCATTATCGATCAAGCGATTGGATGTATTGCAATTGTTCGTCGGTGGGTGTAGTAGACAAGTAAATATTTATAGATTTGCAAAACAACTATCGATGATAGCCGTATCGATGATCGAGCAATGACTCTCCATCAAAATTCCGACAATTATTTTATTTTGAAAGGAATAATTCACACTGATAGAAGTGATTAACTTAATTAAGAAAGTCTGTCTAATAATTATTGGTGGCCCTGAAAAGGGCCGTTGAAACTTTCCCCAGGTCGCCAGGTACACACGACGTCGAACTTAACCGCCGAAACCGTACAGAGTACGGCCCTGCCTCTTGAGAGCGTAGACGACATCCATGGCGGTGACGGTCTTCCTCTTGGCGTGTTCGGTGTAGGTGACTGCGTCACGGATAACGTTTTCCAAGAACACCTTCAACACACCTCTGGTCTCCTCATAAATGAGACCCGAAATACGCTTCACACCTCCTCGCCTGGCCAACCTCCTGATGGCGGGTTTGGTGATACCTTGGATGTTGTCTCGGAGTACTTTCCTATGTCTTTTGGCTCCTCCTTTGCCCAGACCCTTTCCACCCTTGCCACGTCCAGTCATCTTTGCAGGTCAGAGAACGATATTCGACTGCTTGGCCAAAATTTTCTACCTCCTTGTTTATATAGCTAGGTCTTTCCTTCCGATTGGTCCAAACACGAGCGGTTGGTATGCCCTCTGGTGGTCCGTTTACGCGACTCATTCAATTTGATAGGTTTGGTGTGTGCGTGAGCGTTTGTGTTTGTTTTATTAGGAGAAATAAAAATGTAGAGCTCCTTTTTCGCCGGGATAAAAAAAAAAAAAAAAAAAAAAAAAAAAAAAAAAAAAAAAAAAAAAAAAAAGGATGGTTTTGGTTCCTTTCATTATTCATGATTTACTGATGATATATTCAAATCACCATCAATCAGCTGAAGATTATATGACGACCGTTTGTATAAAACAAAATTTCGTTTATCTATCGATTCTGAAATTCAATACATTTCTTTGATTATGTATGATGACGTCCTGTAGTGTTTATTTTCCTCGGTTCTATTAACTGCGTTCATTAGAACTGTGCAAGTGAACGAATGCATTGTTCTTCATTATGATGGTTGCCTGTTACGGAACAATTATTATTATTATTATTATTGAGTATGTACACAACATAATTTCCGATCCCGTAACTTTACCCAACCGGATAGTCAAACCTATGATGTTTGATAAATTCTTAATTCCTCTTACTTAACATACCAAGTTTATAAGTATTGCGGTCGAAAGTTCTTCATCCAATTTGTGGCCCTGAAAAGGGCCGTTGAAAAGAGAAGGTCGCGAGGAGCTCGCCGTCTTTTAGGCTTAAGAGCTCTTCTCTGTCTTCTTCGGCAGTAGAACGGCCTGGATGTTGGGAAGTACTCCGCCTTGAGCGATGGTGACTCCCGACAGCAGCTTGTTCAACTCCTCGTCGTTCCTAATAGCGAGCTGGAGGTGACGCGGAATGATCCTGGTTTTCTTATTATCACGAGCGGCGTTGCCGGCCAACTCGAGAACTTCTGCAGCCAGGTACTCCATGACTGCTGCGAGGTATACCGGAGCTCCTGCTCCCACTCTCTCTGCGTAGTTACCTTTCCTGAGAAGACGGTGGATACGACCCACGGGGAACTGGAGCCCTGCCCTAGATGATCGGGTCTTTGCCTTTCCCTTGGCTTTACCACCTTTACCACGTCCGGACATTCTTCTGCTCTATGTGTTCTCTGTCGTTGACGAGAAATATATGCTTTCGAATTTTAATGCCGCTTCGTATATACCCATTTGCAGCTTTGCGCGGACCAATCGCTTTTCGCCGCTGCTCCCCACCCCACAATGTGTATTTACCTCAGACTGCTACCTACCGGACAATACCATCACTCCATTCATCGGAATCACTTTATGTCAGAAGATTTTTAATATTATTTTGTAAGTAATAAGGCAAATAAGAATTGATAAGGGAATATAAATTGCACTATGTACAGAAATTCTGGTATGTTTGGCTTAGGCTTAGGACTTAATCCGCAGAAAAAGGAGGGGGGGGGGGGAGGGGGGACGGTCGCCAAATTAGTACGGATTTCCCTAGTAAATACACTATATAAGTAAAATTCTAGTCGTAAACGTTTTTAACCCGAAGAAAAGGGAAAAAGATCGCCTAGATAGTAGGGATTTCCCTGGTAGTCATAAACGTTTGGTTTATGGCTTAGTCCGCCAAAAGGTCGCCTAGGTAGTCGGGATTTCCCTAGGAGGGCCATATTTTATTATACCTGGAATTGAGATGAAAGGTTGCCGACCCATTCTTTATGTCCGCCATATTTTTGTTTGTATTGCCGCCATCCATCTTAGATGTTATACACTCAGGAATTACGGATTTCATACTCAACAAGTTAGTTAATAGTAAAACGGTCTCTATGCGTCCTAATGAAATAGGTTGACAATTAATTATTAAGGAGGGGGGGGGGTATTAGATGTTATTGTTTGGCGCACGCGTATTATTTTGTCTCATCTAATACTGTAATCCATAAAATCCATGTGTGATCGAAGGGCAACAGTTAGCAAGCTCGGTAGAAAGTATGTGTGCGTATTTTTAGTGGCTCTGAAAAGAGCCGTTTAAAATCACTCCTCCTTGAGGAGGCAGCGGTTAGGGGGAAAACGACCTACTTCTTCTTCGGTGAAGCCTTCTTGGCCGCTGGCTTCTTGGCAGGTGCCTTTTTCGCCGGTGCCTTCTTCGCCTTAGGTGTCGTGGCGGGTTTCGCCTTGGCCACCTTGGGCTTTGGAGTCTTGGCGGCGGTTGGTGGCTTCTTGGTCTTCTTAGCCTTAGGTGCAGCAGCGGCCTTTTTCGTTGCCGCAGGTTTAGCCTTTGGTGCCTTGGATTTTATAGCGACGGACGGCTTAGCTGGGGCCTTCTTTGTAGCCGCTACTTTCTTGCCTTCACCTCCTGCTCCGGCGAGTTTAAAAGAGCCCGATGCCCCTTTACCCTTGGTCTGAACGAGCGAGCCGGAAGCAACGGCGGATACGAGGTACTTTTTGATAAAGTGCGACTTTTTCTCCGCATCGATCTTGTACGTCGAGCTGATATATTTCTTGATAGCCTGGGTAGATGATCCACCTCTCTCTTTGAGAGACTTGATCGCAGCTGTCACCATCTGAGAAACGGGTGGATGAGTAGGCGCGGTCTTGGGTTTCTTGGCGCCGGCTGCTGCAGCGGCCTTACCCTTCTTCGCCTTGGGCGTCGCCGGGGTTGTCGGAGCAGCGGCTTCTGTTGCAGTTTCAGTCATTTTCACAATAGGTTCGCTAGTGTACCTTTTTTCGCAGCGTGTTTCGTTTCGCTTTTGTAAAGCAGGACGGACCGTAACGGAGACACCACACTTCTTATTCCCAGAATTATTTCTCCCTTGGATTGTTTTGTGTTCAATTTGTATCTGTAAACTCCCCTCTGCTTTTCCGTAGACCCATTTAACGACGTACGATTTTCGGTGCCATTTCTCCTTACTTTCCTCCTCACATACGTGCGGCCAGGCGTTCTCCAAAAACTCGGACCTAGTCTTAAACGACCGCTGAATCTCAGAGACCGGTCGTCTTCTCTCCAACTCTTCTCAAAATAGTCATTTTTAAATTACTTCTGCCTCGTGCTCGAGATTTTTCAACAAAGCCTCACTCTTTTGGAACCATTAACCTTTCAGAATCCACGGGCTTTGGATTGTTTCACAGCTTTCATTCCTCGTGGAAACGGATTCATTCTGGGGTTGTTAGCACTCATCCGATGCTGTCCTATGTCATCTTTACCGACTGGTTCTCTAAAATATTATTTAACCGCTGGATCATCTTTCCTTTGCAATAAGGGGCCTTTGATCGATCGTCTCGTATTAAATAAAGGACCGGTTTCCTATGAGCTTTGCTAGTGGCAACTCGTTAATAACATGTAGAAAAGGCATGGGCGCACTGTGCACTGTCTCCGCCCGTCCGGCGGCGGATCATCGGTAATGGGTCGTCAAAACGTTGTATGTATGTATGTATGTATGTATGTATGTATGTATGTATGTATGACCCTAAAGAGACCCATAAAGGGGAAAAGGAAAAATAAATAACGTTTAAATTTATTAAGGAAAAACAAAACAAAACGAAGCATGCTTCCTGATTTGACCTTTCATCTGTTTGTTTGTGAATCGGTGTATACATGATCATATTTTTTTTTTTTGTCGTTGTCCTATTTTATAATCTTGCCGTTATCCCGTCGCCTATTTCATATACATATATACATACATACATACATACATACATATATATATATATATATATATATATATATATATATATATATATATATATATTGGTTTCTACTTAGGTTTCTACTTATTTTGACTGTTATGTAAATTAGGTATATGTTTATGAGTTTCAGTCTTTTCTTAAGCCTCTTCAGTCGACGTTTCGAGCCTAGGTTAGTCTCATACTTACTCATGACCTAACAGTGAAAAATGAGCTTTTAGTTAAAACATTAAATAGCACACTAAAATAAAAATTAAAATGACACGTGTAAGATGTAATTGGATAGGGTGTAAGTTACAAGTTCCAAAGAATAGATCAGTTTATCATCAATCAGTTACTTCGCAATATTTCATAAAATGTTTATATTGCAATAGCCATGATCAACGAGTAAGAAATCTATTTTTAACAACAGCATTTTTATATAACTGTAGAATGATATTAGATTATTTCTATTATTATTTCATTGAGAATTAATTAAATTTGCATAACACGAACTTAGACCTTGAACATCCGATTTTTTTATTTTGTTTTGTTTACAGTGCGACTTTTTGTACTTCTCTGTAGCTATAATTTCTTTTATATTCCGTTAAAACCAATTTTTCTCTTGGTGTATTATTTTAGGTTTCTCGAATTTGAATGTATGTTGTGTATTTCTAAAATGTGTAGCGATAGCTGTTTGATCTAGTTTATTAGGGTTTTTATTATTGTATCAAAACTATATTTGTGTCGGTACACTCTATGCTGTAAGTATTGTTCCGATGGTCCGAAATAGGATTTACCGCATTTATCTTCACATTGTATTTATTTGTACATTGCTGGACTTATTCATTCTTATTAGGACTTATTTGGTGGTCATAATAATAAATCATACACGGTTAGAAGGACTAATAAAGGAACATAAATTACACTGTCGACGTTTATGGCTTAATCCGAAGGAAAGGGAAAAGGGTCGCCTAGGTATTGGGGATTTCCCCATGAGGGTCATACTTTATCATACCTGCAATGGACATCATAGGTCGCCGCACCTTTCTTAATTTTCAACTTAAAACTTATTTTTCACTTATTTGATTATATAGTATTATTGTCCGAGTCTTTTTTTTTCGAGCATTGAGTGTGTTTTAACTACTTATTACTAAATGGCCATGGTATGGCGTACATTTCACATTAGAACAGAAAGCGTGTTAAAAAAAAACAAAAACAAAAAAAAACCGCTTATCGCGTTTTCTCGGAGGAAAGGGGAAGGTCGCCTTTGGTATTAGGGATTTCCAGAGCAGGGGAAGGCATATAGTTAATATTAGTTTATGATTCGTACCTGGAATGGACATCAAAGGTCGCCGCCCTTTTGTTGTTGACCGCCATATTTTTGTTTATACAGTTCATTCTGCTAATTTCCGCCATCTTAGGTATATCCGCCAGATTTTTTGCAGTAAACAAGATTAACGAATGCTAATTAAAGGGACAACTCAAAGTGTATGTTGGAAAATAAACAATCCACTGGCCGCAGGGGGTTATTCGGATAAGTAGGAGTTACATTACATATATACGTGCGTAAATGTAATGGTGTAGGTTCATGATCTGAGACAAGTATGGCGAGATGATAGTAAATAGAGATATTCGAAACGTAGATGGATAAGATATATGTTGTCAGTTTACACCTCGCTTCCAACATGTGGATTGGATATGATAAGCTATGACACTAGTATTTTTTCGATAGGCAATAATAACAAAAATTTACGTATAATACGGAGTACATTTCACATTAAAATAGAAAGCGTGCTATGTCTATTGGTGGCCCTGAAAAGGGCCGTTGAAATCAGCCTATGAACGATTAACTCGTTACTTAGAGCTAGTGTACTTGGTAACGGCCTTTGTACCTTCGCTGACAGCGTGCTTGGCCAATTCTCCGGGAAGTAGGAGCCTCACCGCGGTCTGGATTTCCCTGCTCGTGATGGTCGACCTCTTGTTGTAGTGGGAGAGGCGTGAGGCTTCGGCAGCGATACGTTCGAAAATATCGTTGACGAAACTGTTCATGATACTCATAGCCTTTGATGAGACTCCAGTATCCGGGTGGACCTGCTTCAGCACCTTGTAGATGTAGATAGCGTAGCTCTCCTTCCTCCTCCGCTTCTTCTTCTTGTCGGATTTGGAGATATTCTTCTGGGCCTTCCCGGCCTTCTTCATGGCTTTACCGCTCGCCTTTGGTGGCATGTTGACTGTATGTCAGCTGAAACCGAAGTGTTTTGAAACGGCATTGAAGGGTCTATTTATATTCGATTCGTTGTCGGCCAAGCGGCCCAATCGTGGTGAAGCGAGCAGCGCAGTCTCGCGGTTGTATCGGTAACCTTGACCAAAGTGCGCATAAACCGTTCCAGAGTGCGTGGCTTTCAGACTTTCATTTCCAGCAAGCGATCAGAAATAAAAAATGGCGGAAATGTGAGTGTGTGTGTGTCTATATATATATATATATATATATATATATATATATATATATATATATATATATATATATATATATATATATATACATATATATATATATATATATATATACACACGTATGTATGTATGTATGTGCGAGCGTTTTTTAAATTGTTACATTAAAAGGGGGTTGGTTACTTTCCTAATCGATTCGAATGGATTACACCGGTCCGTAGTTTTCGAACGTTTCTAATAACTTCATATATAATAGTTCACTATTATATTTCATTTATTTATCAACAACATCGAGGATTGATATGTTTTCGCAATGCAAATGTCATAAGAACGTATAGCTGTAACTTTAAAGCAATTGTTTCCTCTATCCATGCAGAATACCCAACGAGAGGTTACATTCTGATAGAAAGGATTACGTCTAATTTGGTGGCCCTGAAAAGGGCCGTTGAAAGTACGGCAGGGTGCGGACGGACCTCTTAAGCTCGTTCTCCGCGGATACGGCGAGCAAGCTGGATATCCTTGGGCATGATGGTGACCCTCTTGGCGTGGATTGCGCACAAATTGGTATCCTCGAAGAGACCTACGAGATAAGCTTCGCTGGCCTCCTGGAGGGCCATGACGGCGGAACTCTGGAATCTCAGGTCGGTCTTGAAGTCCTGAGCGATCTCCCTCACCAACCTCTGGAACGGGAGTTTCCTAATAAGCAACTCGGTACTTTTCTGGTACCTCCTGATTTCTCTGAGTGCTACTGTTCCGGGCCTATACCTGTGAGGTTTCTTAACACCTCCGGTGGCTGGTGCACTCTTCCTGGCGGCTTTGGTAGCCAGCTGCTTCCTCGGAGCCTTGCCTCCTGTCGATTTCCTAGCGGTCTGCTTGGTACGAGCCATCTTACAGTAATAAAAATTTTGTTTTTTTTTTTTTTTTTTTTTTTTTTTTTTTTTTTTTTTTTTTTTTTTTTTTTTTCGGATCCCTCAGTAAACGAAAACATGAAAACATAATAAAAACAAGTAATTAGTAAAATACTTATAGATATAAATTGTCCTTATTCTACTTAAGAGTAATGGAAGGTGTACTTAATTGAATAAGAATTGAGATTAACCATTTTCAGGTAAAAAATTATCTGAAGGTGAGGGGCCTTCTCTAGTTGAGTAACTTACAGACTAAACTAATACTAAAACTTATAGTTAAAAGGAGAGTTGAGGGGGGGGGGGTCGCAGGAGGATAGAGGAAAGGAAAGGAGGCAGGAGAGGATCTAGGAAATATGAAGGGGGGAAATTAGGATGTGATGTTGACGGGGTTTAGGGGCCCCTTCCTACCCTGCCACCTAGCAGGAAGGGGGGATGGGGTTATTGCTCGGAAGAGTGGGTTGTGTGATGCAGGGAGGTTGTCAAAGAATTTCAAGTGACACCTAGTGATGTGAGTCTGTACAGTGTTTAACTGTAGTTCGTTGTGTATGTGTTCCATGTTGCGTCTTTCTAATGTAGTGCCTCTCGTGATCTTCTGTAGGATGCTGTTTTGGTATGTCTGTAGTGACTTCAGGGCTGACGGAAATAGGTAATGAAGGAGTGGGGCTCCGTGTAGTAGTGTGGGTCTGAGGACTGCTTTGTAAAGTAGGATCTTGAGTCTGAGTGACAGCCCCGGTGAGTAGAGTAAGTGTCTGAGTTGATTGGCTGTGGCTCGTGCTATGTGTATTCTGTGTTGTGTGTGAGCTGTGAATGAAAGGTGTGATTCGAATTTCATGCCTAGGTATGTGAGTTGATTTTTGTTTTGTATTGTTTGTCCGTTTAGTGTTGGTTGTGTTTTAAGTGTTTTCCTGTAAGAGAAAGTGATGGCGTCTGTTTTGTGTGTGTTAATGTGTATGTTTATATCTTGTAGCTGTTCTGTGATCAGTTGGGCTGCTTGTTGGGCCTTGCGCATGGCGTGATCCGCATTCATGCTAGCAGTGTATATTGCTATGTCATCAGCATAGGCGGCGATTTGCACGTTATCTATTTTTTGCCCCACTATTTGGGCAGTATAAATGTTAAATAATATCGGCGCAAGGACCGAGCCCTGGGGGACCCCACAAGTGACTGGGCGTTTTGTAGAGAGTTCAGTTTTGACACGGACAGAGAAAGTCCGGCCACTGAGGTATGAGCCTATTATATCAACCAATTGGTCTGGGAAGTGGTGAAGCCTGAGTTTTTCTATCAGAATAGAGTGGGATACAGAATCGAATGCTTGAGTGCAGTCGAGGGATATCATTGCTGTAGCGAGGTTTTTGTTTAGGTTGTGAGCTGTATCATGTTGTAATTTCGCTACGTGGTGATAGCAGCTTACTCCGCGAGAGAACCCCGTTTGCTCAGGGGGTATAATGTCATGTGTTTCGCAGTGTTTGCGGATGTGTATTATAACTAATTTCTCATATATTTTTGAGATGTGGTTGAGGAGGCTGATAGGCCGGTATTCTTCCGGTACAGCTCCTCGTTTTTTGGGTTTTAGGAGTGGAACAACAATAGCATGTTTCCACTCCGTTGGGAAGTATTTAAGGCGTGAGCATGAGTTGTAGATATTTAAGAGAAACATGAGGGGTTTCCTAGGTAATTGTTTGTATAGGACATAAGGGGTGTTGTCCTTTCCAGAAGATTTGTTTCCCTTAGTATTTCTCAGAATTGCAGTCAGTTCTTTATATGTTGAGAATATGATGTTCTCTGAGCTAACGCTCAGAGGGCGGTGTTGGTATGGTGTGTTTGTTCGTGCTGAGTCACGTTCAACGTAATAGTCGGCGAGTATAGTAGCCTGATCTGCGGGAGTGAGAAGCTCATCGCCACGGTGGATTTTGACCGATTTGGTCTTTGTGTTGTGACTCCTGACTAATTTCCAGAAGTTATGAGGATCGTAGTGAGTCCGGCGTAGTTGGTCATGCCATATGGAGGTTTTCCACTGCGACATTAGGGATGTGATTTGTCTGGTCATGTTGTTTATTATGGGTCTGTAAGTAGGATCTTTTGTCCTGTACCAACAGTTCTTTATGTTGTTACGTTGTTTTATTAGAGCGAGTATGTGTTGTGGTGGTTTGCGTAGGTGTATGGGTGTTGGGTTAAATGTAGGTATAGAGGCTGATGCTGCGTCTTGTATAGTGGTGAATAGTGTGTTTATGGCTATGTCAACGTGTTCTATGGTTGTAAGTGGGGTGATGTTTGGTATGTTTGTGTGGACTAGTTTTTTGTACTGTTTCCAGTCAGCTAGTTTGAAGTTGTATTTGTAGTCAGTAGGTGGAGTTGTTGTTGCGTTTCTACCAAGTTCGTAGAGTACGGGAATGTGGTCGTTGTCACTGAAGTCTATTGTGATGCAGTTTGTAAATCTGTGTGCCTGTTGTGTGAGGAGCAGGTCTAGAGTGGAAGTGTATGAAGGGTTCGAGTGGTGTCTGTAAGTGTGAGCGTTGGGGTGTATGATTGTGTATTTTGTTTTTGTTAAGTGGTTGCCTAGTGCGTTGGGTTTCGTACAGTTCCATGTGTGGTGTTTGGCGTTTAGGTCACCTAGGATGATATGTTGTCTGTCAGTTTCGTTTTCTCGAAGTAGTGTTTTGATAGTGTCAAGTTTGGCGTTCGGTTTTCTGTAAATGCAAGTCAGTTTGTAATTGTGTTTAAGTCTGACAAGTACTGTGATAGCTGTGTGTTTGTCATCGTTGAGTGTGTTGCTGTTTATTAGTCTGGAGGGGACGTCGTTGCGCACTAATAGTGCTACACCTCCATGCTTAGTTTGTGAGTCAAGTCTGTATATGTAGTAGCCTCTAAAGTATACGTGTGTATGTCCGTTTAGTTTTGTGTCTGTAAGTGCGACAACGGAGGGCCTATAAGAGGCCAGGAGGGTTTCTAGCTCGAGCTTTCGCTTAACGAGCCCTGTAATGTTGTAATTGATGATAGAATGTCTATCCATGTCGAGGACTGAAAGAATTTTGAAGCACGACGTTGAGTGTGCCCATTAATGTCATAAACATTTCTTTCATGTCCTTGAACATGTTTATGAGCTCGCTAGCCCATACGGGTTTCTCATCCTGATTAGGATTTTTGGGGGGAGGGATGGTACCTGAAAAAGTGACCCCTGCAAAAGAATGCGGGTCAGATTTTGTGGCACTATTAGTGCTTTGTTGATTTTTGTTGTCTTGTTGGACAACAATTTTATTTTGAACTTTAGATTTTATAAGTTCTATTCTTTTTGCGCAATTGCGATATGAGGCCACATGTGGGCCTCCACAGTTTGCGCATTTGGGGGGGGCTGTTTTGGGACAGTCATTAGTCTCGTGGTTTTCACCACAACGGACGCATTTAACAATGCGCCCACAGTAATTTTTGGTGTGGCCAAACTCCTGGCAAGAATGGCATTGCCTGGGGCCATTTATATTTTTCATTTTCTCTACACTGTACCCCATATAATCAATAGGGCCCAGTTTAGAGATTTTTTCTAGGGTTACATCAGAGTTGGTAGTAACTACGATGTTGCTTAGTAATCGTTTGTGTCCGTGTTCGTCGGTTTTTGTCATCCTCCAAATATTTTGGAAACCTGGTAAGTTGGCCTCTAGATGACTTTTTATAGATTCTATAGGGTGATCTATGTCGAAACCCTTGAGAATGTACCTTCTTAGAGGTTTGGTACCTCTAGGAGCATAAGAGTGGTAACTAATATTGTTGGCACCGTCAAGTAGACCAACAACAGTCTTAAAGTCGTCATTTGTTTGTAGGAAAATTTTATTTTCGGTCTTATTTGACCGAATAAAAAAAGATGCTATTCCAGCATCAATTAGTTGGCGTCTGATAGCCACGGCCGACATAGCCGGTCTGATTACTATAGGTGCCGGCTTGTGTGTGTTTTGTGGTGTGGTGGGTGTATTTGTATTGTTGTTAGTTGAAGTTGAAGGTTGATTGCTCAATGCGGTGAAGGAGTTTTTAGTAATAGTCGGGGTTATGTCGGGTCTCGGAATGTAATTCATGGCTTTTTTAGCCTGTACGAGTTGAAAACCTTCAGAGTCGATCTGTGTTCTTTTTAGTTTAGACTTGATACGTGGTTGTATAAGTGTATTTTGTGTTGTATTTTGTGGTGTATTTGTAGGAGGTGTGTTGTCAGAGTCCATGGCCATGTCCGGGGGGTTCGTCATCGTAACAATGTGTAAGTAAACAAAGTAAATAAATTAAAAACAGCTATCTACTCACTGATAAAATTAAATTTACATGCACTTATTAATATAAAATGATTCAAATAACAATAATTAAAATCTGTACTCACATTTTAGAGTGTTTTGATAAACACGCTAAAAAGCCGTTAAAAAGCCGTTACGCCACGTGGTAAGGGACGCTATGAAGACGCTAGGCGATGTTCACTATACGGCGGCCAATCACAGACTGAATAAAAATTTTGTTTCCGTGCCCCTCCTTTATATAGGTGGAACTGGAAGGGTGGGGGGTTCCACCCGCCAATCATCGTTGGCGACTTTGTTGACTTTTTTTTTTTGTTTTACCCTGTACTAAGTCTTTAACAGATAGATACCTAATTTTTTGGACGTCCGTAAATTATGAAACATGCCATTTCTTTATTTTTCAACAATTAATTCGTTTCTCTTACTTCCGGAAGGGTTTTCTCATATTAAGCCAAATTCCGTTAATTGATCTACATTCACTTAAATGGAGAATATTAGCATATCTCGTTTTCAACTTTTAATCAACTCTAATAATTACCATTATCGATCAAGCGATTGGATGTATTGCAATTGTTCGTCGGTGGGTGTAGTAGACAAGTAAATATTTATAGATTTGCAAAACAACTATCGATGATAGCCGTATCGATGATCGAGCAATGACTCTCCATCAAAATTCCGACAATTATTTTATTTTGAAAGGAATAATTCACACTGATAGAAGTGATTAACTTAATTAAGAAAGTCTGTCTAATAATTATTGGTGGCCCTGAAAAGGGCCGTTGAAACTTTCCCCAGGTCGCCAGGTACACACGACGTCGAACTTAACCGCCGAAACCGTACAGAGTACGGCCCTGCCTCTTGAGAGCGTAGACGACATCCATGGCGGTGACGGTCTTCCTCTTGGCGTGTTCGGTGTAGGTGACTGCGTCACGGATAACGTTTTCCAAGAACACCTTCAACACACCTCTGGTCTCCTCATAAATGAGACCCGAAATACGCTTCACACCTCCTCGCCTGGCCAACCTCCTGATGGCGGGTTTGGTGATACCTTGGATGTTGTCTCGGAGTACTTTCCTATGTCTTTTGGCTCCTCCTTTGCCCAGACCCTTTCCACCCTTGCCACGTCCAGTCATCTTTGCAGGTCAGAGAACGATATTCGACTGCTTGGCCAAAATTTTCTACCTCCTTGTTTATATAGCTAGGTCTTTCCTTCCGATTGGTCCAAACACGAGCGGTTGGTATGCCCTCTGGTGGTCCGTTTACGCGACTCATTCAATTTGATAGGTTTGGTGTGTGCGTGAGCGTTTGTGTTTGTTTTATTAGGAGAAATAAAAATGTAGAGCTCCTTTTTCGCCGGGATAAAAAAAAAAAAAAAAAAAAAAAAAAAAAAAAAAAAAAAAAAAAAAAAAAAGGATGGTTTTGGTTCCTTTCATTATTCATGATTTACTGATGATATATTCAAATCACCATCAATCAGCTGAAGATTATATGACGACCGTTTGTATAAAACAAAATTTCGTTTATCTATCGATTCTGAAATTCAATACATTTCTTTGATTATGTATGATGACGTCCTGTAGTGTTTATTTTCCTCGGTTCTATTAACTGCGTTCATTAGAACTGTGCAAGTGAACGAATGCATTGTTCTTCATTATGATGGTTGCCTGTTACGGAACAATTATTATTATTATTATTATTGAGTATGTACACAACATAATTTCCGATCCCGTAACTTTACCCAACCGGATAGTCAAACCTATGATGTTTGATAAATTCTTAATTCCTCTTACTTAACATACCAAGTTTATAAGTATTGCGGTCGAAAGTTCTTCATCCAATTTGTGGCCCTGAAAAGGGCCGTTGAAAAGAGAAGGTCGCGAGGAGCTCGCCGTCTTTTAGGCTTAAGAGCTCTTCTCTGTCTTCTTCGGCAGTAGAACGGCCTGGATGTTGGGAAGTACTCCGCCTTGAGCGATGGTGACTCCCGACAGCAGCTTGTTCAACTCCTCGTCGTTCCTAATAGCGAGCTGGAGGTGACGCGGAATGATCCTGGTTTTCTTATTATCACGAGCGGCGTTGCCGGCCAACTCGAGAACTTCTGCAGCCAGGTACTCCATGACTGCTGCGAGGTATACCGGAGCTCCTGCTCCCACTCTCTCTGCGTAGTTACCTTTCCTGAGAAGACGGTGGATACGACCCACGGGGAACTGGAGCCCTGCCCTAGATGATCGGGTCTTTGCCTTTCCCTTGGCTTTACCACCTTTACCACGTCCGGACATTCTTCTGCTCTATGTGTTCTCTGTCGTTGACGAGAAATATATGCTTTCGAATTTTAATGCCGCTTCGTATATACCCATTTGCAGCTTTGCGCGGACCAATCGCTTTTCGCCGCTGCTCCCCACCCCACAATGTGTATTTACCTCAGACTGCTACCTACCGGACAATACCATCACTCCATTCATCGGAATCACTTTATGTCAGAAGATTTTTAATATTATTTTGTAAGTAATAAGGCAAATAAGAATTGATAAGGGAATATAAATTGCACTATGTACAGAAATTCTGGTATGTTTGGCTTAGGCTTAGGACTTAATCCGCAGAAAAAGGAGGGGGGGGGGGGAGGGGGGACGGTCGCCAAATTAGTACGGATTTCCCTAGTAAATACACTATATAAGTAAAATTCTAGTCGTAAACGTTTTTAACCCGAAGAAAAGGGAAAAAGATCGCCTAGATAGTAGGGATTTCCCTGGTAGTCATAAACGTTTGGTTTATGGCTTAGTCCGCCAAAAGGTCGCCTAGGTAGTCGGGATTTCCCTAGGAGGGCCATATTTTATTATACCTGGAATTGAGATGAAAGGTTGCCGACCCATTCTTTATGTCCGCCATATTTTTGTTTGTATTGCCGCCATCCATCTTAGATGTTATACACTCAGGAATTACGGATTTCATACTCAACAAGTTAGTTAATAGTAAAACGGTCTCTATGCGTCCTAATGAAATAGGTTGACAATTAATTATTAAGGAGGGGGGGGGGTATTAGATGTTATTGTTTGGCGCACGCGTATTATTTTGTCTCATCTAATACTGTAATCCATAAAATCCATGTGTGATCGAAGGGCAACAGTTAGCAAGCTCGGTAGAAAGTATGTGTGCGTATTTTTAGTGGCTCTGAAAAGAGCCGTTTAAAATCACTCCTCCTTGAGGAGGCAGCGGTTAGGGGGAAAACGACCTACTTCTTCTTCGGTGAAGCCTTCTTGGCCGCTGGCTTCTTGGCAGGTGCCTTTTTCGCCGGTGCCTTCTTCGCCTTAGGTGTCGTGGCGGGTTTCGCCTTGGCCACCTTGGGCTTTGGAGTCTTGGCGGCGGTTGGTGGCTTCTTGGTCTTCTTAGCCTTAGGTGCAGCAGCGGCCTTTTTCGTTGCCGCAGGTTTAGCCTTTGGTGCCTTGGATTTTATAGCGACGGACGGCTTAGCTGGGGCCTTCTTTGTAGCCGCTACTTTCTTGCCTTCACCTCCTGCTCCGGCGAGTTTAAAAGAGCCCGATGCCCCTTTACCCTTGGTCTGAACGAGCGAGCCGGAAGCAACGGCGGATACGAGGTACTTTTTGATAAAGTGCGACTTTTTCTCCGCATCGATCTTGTACGTCGAGCTGATATATTTCTTGATAGCCTGGGTAGATGATCCACCTCTCTCTTTGAGAGACTTGATCGCAGCTGTCACCATCTGAGAAACGGGTGGATGAGTAGGCGCGGTCTTGGGTTTCTTGGCGCCGGCTGCTGCAGCGGCCTTACCCTTCTTCGCCTTGGGCGTCGCCGGGGTTGTCGGAGCAGCGGCTTCTGTTGCAGTTTCAGTCATTTTCACAATAGGTTCGCTAGTGTACCTTTTTTCGCAGCGTGTTTCGTTTCGCTTTTGTAAAGCAGGACGGACCGTAACGGAGACACCACACTTCTTATTCCCAGAATTATTTCTCCCTTGGATTGTTTTGTGTTCAATTTGTATCTGTAAACTCCCCTCTGCTTTTCCGTAGACCCATTTAACGACGTACGATTTTCGGTGCCATTTCTCCTTACTTTCCTCCTCACATACGTGCGGCCAGGCGTTCTCCAAAAACTCGGACCTAGTCTTAAACGACCGCTGAATCTCAGAGACCGGTCGTCTTCTCTCCAACTCTTCTCAAAATAGTCATTTTTAAATTACTTCTGCCTCGTGCTCGAGATTTTTCAACAAAGCCTCACTCTTTTGGAACCATTAACCTTTCAGAATCCACGGGCTTTGGATTGTTTCACAGCTTTCATTCCTCGTGGAAACGGATTCATTCTGGGGTTGTTAGCACTCATCCGATGCTGTCCTATGTCATCTTTACCGACTGGTTCTCTAAAATATTATTTAACCGCTGGATCATCTTTCCTTTGCAATAAGGGGCCTTTGATCGATCGTCTCGTATTAAATAAAGGACCGGTTTCCTATGAGCTTTGCTAGTGGCAACTCGTTAATAACATGTAGAAAAGGCATGGGCGCACTGTGCACTGTCTCCGCCCGTCCGGCGGCGGATCATCGGTAATGGGTCGTCAAAACGTTGTATGTATGTATGTATGTATGTATGTATGTATGTATGTATGTATGACCCTAAAGAGACCCATAAAGGGGAAAAGGAAAAATAAATAACGTTTAAATTTATTAAGGAAAAACAAAACAAAACGAAGCATGCTTCCTGATTTGACCTTTCATCTGTTTGTTTGTGAATCGGTGTATACATGATCATATTTTTTTTTTTTTGTCGTTGTCCTATTTTATAATCTTGCCGTTATCCCGTCGCCTATTTCATATACATATATACATACATACATACATACATACATACATACATATATATATATATATATATATATATATATATATATATATATATATATATTGGTTTCTACTTAGGTTTCTACTTATTTTGACTGTTATGTAAATTAGGTATATGTTTATGAGTTTCAGTCTTTTCTTAAGCCTCTTCAGTCGACGTTTCGAGCCTAGGTTAGTCTCATACTTACTCATGACCTAACAGTGAAAAATGAGCTTTTAGTTAAAACATTAAATAGCACACTAAAATAAAAATTAAAATGACACGTGTAAGATGTAATTGGATAGGGTGTAAGTTACAAGTTCCAAAGAATAGATCAGTTTATCATCAATCAGTTACTTCGCAATATTTCATAAAATGTTTATATTGCAATAGCCATGATCAACGAGTAAGAAATCTATTTTTAACAACAGCATTTTTATATAACTGTAGAATGATATTAGATTATTTCTATTATTATTTCATTGAGAATTAATTAAATTTGCATAACACGAACTTAGACCTTGAACATCCGATTTTTTTATTTTGTTTTGTTTACAGTGCGACTTTTTGTACTTCTCTGTAGCTATAATTTCTTTTATATTCCGTTAAAACCAATTTTTCTCTTGGTGTATTATTTTAGGTTTCTCGAATTTGAATGTATGTTGTGTATTTCTAAAATGTGTAGCGATAGCTGTTTGATCTAGTTTATTAGGGTTTTTATTATTGTATCAAAACTATATTTGTGTCGGTACACTCTATGCTGTAAGTATTGTTCCGATGGTCCGAAATAGGATTTACCGCATTTATCTTCACATTGTATTTATTTGTACATTGCTGGACTTATTCATTCTTATTAGGACTTATTTGGTGGTCATAATAATAAATCATACACGGTTAGAAGGACTAATAAAGGAACATAAATTACACTGTCGACGTTTATGGCTTAATCCGAAGGAAAGGGAAAAGGGTCGCCTAGGTATTGGGGATTTCCCCATGAGGGTCATACTTTATCATACCTGCAATGGACATCATAGGTCGCCGCACCTTTCTTAATTTTCAACTTAAAACTTATTTTTCACTTATTTGATTATATAGTATTATTGTCCGAGTCTTTTTTTTTCGAGCATTGAGTGTGTTTTAACTACTTATTACTAAATGGCCATGGTATGGCGTACATTTCACATTAGAACAGAAAGCGTGTTAAAAAAAAACAAAAACAAAAAAAAACCGCTTATCGCGTTTTCTCGGAGGAAAGGGGAAGGTCGCCTTTGGTATTAGGGATTTCCAGAGCAGGGGAAGGCATATAGTTAATATTAGTTTATGATTCGTACCTGGAATGGACATCAAAGGTCGCCGCCCTTTTGTTGTTGACCGCCATATTTTTGTTTATACAGTTCATTCTGCTAATTTCCGCCATCTTAGGTATATCCGCCAGATTTTTTGCAGTAAACAAGATTAACGAATGCTAATTAAAGGGACAACTCAAAGTGTATGTTGGAAAATAAACAATCCACTGGCCGCAGGGGGTTATTCGGATAAGTAGGAGTTACATTACATATATACGTGCGTAAATGTAATGGTGTAGGTTCATGATCTGAGACAAGTATGGCGAGATGATAGTAAATAGAGATATTCGAAACGTAGATGGATAAGATATATGTTGTCAGTTTACACCTCGCTTCCAACATGTGGATTGGATATGATAAGCTATGACACTAGTATTTTTTCGATAGGCAATAATAACAAAAATTTACGTATAATACGGAGTACATTTCACATTAAAATAGAAAGCGTGCTATGTCTATTGGTGGCCCTGAAAAGGGCCGTTGAAATCAGCCTATGAACGATTAACTCGTTACTTAGAGCTAGTGTACTTGGTAACGGCCTTTGTACCTTCGCTGACAGCGTGCTTGGCCAATTCTCCGGGAAGTAGGAGCCTCACCGCGGTCTGGATTTCCCTGCTCGTGATGGTCGACCTCTTGTTGTAGTGGGAGAGGCGTGAGGCTTCGGCAGCGATACGTTCGAAAATATCGTTGACGAAACTGTTCATGATACTCATAGCCTTTGATGAGACTCCAGTATCCGGGTGGACCTGCTTCAGCACCTTGTAGATGTAGATAGCGTAGCTCTCCTTCCTCCTCCGCTTCTTCTTCTTGTCGGATTTGGAGATATTCTTCTGGGCCTTCCCGGCCTTCTTCATGGCTTTACCGCTCGCCTTTGGTGGCATGTTGACTGTATGTCAGCTGAAACCGAAGTGTTTTGAAACGGCATTGAAGGGTCTATTTATATTCGATTCGTTGTCGGCCAAGCGGCCCAATCGTGGTGAAGCGAGCAGCGCAGTCTCGCGGTTGTATCGGTAACCTTGACCAAAGTGCGCATAAACCGTTCCAGAGTGCGTGGCTTTCAGACTTTCATTTCCAGCAAGCGATCAGAAATAAAAAATGGCGGAAATGTGAGTGTGTGTGTGTCTATATATATATATATATATATATATATATATATATATATATATATATATATATATATATATATATATACATATATATATATATATATATATATATATATATATATATATATATATATATATATATATATATATATATATAATATATATATATATATATATATATACACACGTATGTATGTATGTATGTGCGAGCGTTTTTTAAATTGTTACATTAAAAGGGGGTTGGTTACTTTCCTAATCGATTCGAATGGATTACACCGGTCCGTAGTTTTCGAACGTTTCTAATAACTTCATATATAATAGTTCACTATTATATTTC
>CM073765.1:68658822-68729424 GCA_037127475.1 Arma custos | reverse complement strand
ACATTTTTGCACTTGATTACTATCAAGCTGAATCTTCGTGAATAGCTTCGTTTTGATGAGACGCCCGAAAATTTCCTTTGCGAAAATTCTCGATTGTGGTAGCTAACAGAGGTAGCAAGGATAAAATATGTCGATTTGATGATTCTCCAAATTTAAGGATAACGTACCACGTACTTTGTAGAACAATGGATCAACATGTATCGATAACGAGGTCATCAAAAATTATTACTAACCACCTGATTTTTTTTTTTTTTTACTTAGTAAATATTTATATTATTTAACAGTCACATTGTCCTACAAATTGCGTGGTACGTTATCCTTAAATTTTGGAGAATTATCAAACCGACATATTTTATCCTTGCTACCTCTGTTAGCTACCACAATCAAGAATTTTCGCAAAGGAAATTGTTGAGCGTCTCATCACAACGAAGCTATTCACGAAGATTCAGCTTGATAGTAATCAAACTGTACCAGGGATCCTGGACAACCAATAATAAAATAATACAATAAACCGATAAAATATGCTCTATAAATATACGTGTAATATCTGTGAAGAATAAGTGGGTTAATAGTTAATAAGTCAAATTTTGTCCCAATAGATTTAACTGGATTGAGGAAATCGAAATCGTAACAAACAATTTCGTATTTTTTTACTCATAAAGGTTTTGTAATATAAGCAGTATCTTCTTTTCAGTCCAATGCCTGACTTTCATTCACAAAGAAAAATAATTATTAAAAAAATTAAAAATAATAAAATGACGCAAGTCAACAAGATCCTAGTTAAAGTAATGTTCAATGAACATTCTTCCCCTTGTATACATCCCTAAATTGCGAGAACACGGGGATATGGGATCGGATAAGAGAATGTATTTGGAGGGCCGTGGTACGAGCCAGGCTAGCTCAGTTGGGAGACCACCACGTGGATACGTGTGAGACCCCGGTTCGAATCCCGCCATGTACAAATCTTTTCCCTTCAAAATAAAACACACAAAGAAAATAATTCGATTCCGATTTCTTAAGTACAAAAAGCTCATTTTGGAAAAAAAATCTACTTTTTCACATATTTACCGAAGCTGTAGATATAATATTTAATACAATGTAAATGATATATAAATATAAATGTGATATGAAGAAACTATAAAAATAGAATAAAATAATAAATCACTTTTTGTGAATATTTTCTTAGGGCAATAATATCCATTAGAAAGGTTTTTGGGATTTTTAAGTTTTTTAAAATTTATTTATTGAAATTTACAACTGTATTATTACAACACAACAATACAAAAGGAATGATACATAATGGCAGGGGGTCACATGTGGTCTAGTGGTTAGCGTAATAAACTACTTATCCCAAGATCGCGGGCTCGTAGCCCAGCAAGTGGCTCTAGGATTTTTTAAAGGGAGTAAGAAATCCTTAGTTACGCCGGAAGGGACGTTAAACGGGGGTCCCGAGCCTGTAAGATGTCAGGTACTCGTTAAAAATCCCTATCCTAATTAAACCTTGATAGGCAAAATTTAGAGCTCCCAATGTAGCCTCGTCCGATTAGCCATTGCAGGAAAAAGTGACGTTAAATGAACAAACATAATGGCAGGGATAAAGACAAGTAGAAAAACTACCCAGTGATAGTACTCAATTTGTTTTTGTATTCAGAATAATAAAAAAAGGAATAGTAATTGTGGGGGGGGGGGTAAATATATTTCAATATTTGGAATAAAATTTAGGAAATGGCCTCGTGACCTGTCAAGTTGGATTTGTTATTTGAGTGCTGCTACCACTGGGGAGTTCCTCTACTTGCCCTTTATCCCATGACATTGCCTATCAGTACTACCATTATGATTACTAGCTGTATTGTTATAATACAGTAGTGAATGTTCATTAAATTCATTTTAAAAAATAATAAAAACTCAATGTTTCAAAACCGACCAATTCAATGCTAAAATTAGGAAGGCCATCAGGACTGTTAGAGTAATATCCAATTAGTTCCTAAAATGGCGGCCGATGAATAAATCAGACCGGGATCGGGTTGCAACTCCCATTGGTCACATTCTCGCACATATCTATGTATATTATTCAAATTTATTCACTGAGTAGCTGATGTAATTAGAGAGGAGCAGCGGCTGAGCTGGCGCCAGGTCATTCTATTCCTCATTGTTATTCACAACGTCAGCCTAATTCAAGCTTCCTATTCATATCGTCCTCGATAACGAGCATTTTATTGCAGAAAACAATATGTATTTCAACAGTTGTGCAGAATAAATACATACTACATAATGGGGCAAAGCCATTAAATTATACTTAGCTTTCGAGCTGTTATGTTATATTGAGCAACTAATGAAGGACTTGAGGTTTGCTCAGTGTGTAGAGTTCGGAGGGTACCGGCTGTCGAAGATAAATCATTTATAGAATGGAACAGAAACAAGAGCCAAATGAAATGGGATGCAAATATTGACACTACATTTCGACTCATAAAAAGTACATTATTATATTTGGGGTACTGAATATAGTTTAAATAATTATATTTATTCTGGGTTGATAGTGTAAACATTTAAGACAATTACCCAAATTATTATTTCATTAAACGTCCTAACTTTATTTTTTTCTAGAGGTTGGTTTCGCGTTTTCCAGTTTACTATTCAGTCATATAGTGCGTCTGGGTTATGTGAATACCTAAGGAATAAATAATGAATATAATCTGTTAAGGCCGGATCGTTTATTGCTTTATAGAATATTATTTATTCTTATCATAAAATAAACAATGAACATTTTGTGAAAGAAAGATTATTTTCCTTTTATCCCAGGGAAATAAGCTGGAAAGTTAATGAAGTCCAGAATGTTGTAATGCAGGGTCAACTTCTTCATATTTCAAATTTATAATATTCATTTATTTAGGGTAAGAGAAATAAAGCCGTTTTCCAGTTGTTGTTTATTCATTAATTTTCACTCTTTAGAGACGTTTCGACACTATGGTGTCATTCTCAATCTTTTCTTCTCCTGCATCTTTTAAATTTAATAAATAAATTAACAATAAATTACAATACTATAAATAATTTAACATAAATGTCCAAAGATAACACACTATAAGTATAAATACGTGGAAAGTCATACTTGTATCATATATAAGTCATACTACTTGTAATTACAAGTTATTATTTATAGTATTGTAATTTATTGTTAATTTATTTATTAAATTTAAAAGATGCAGGAGAAGAAAAGATTGAGAATGACACCATAGTGTCGAAACGTCTCTAAAGAGTGAAAATTAATGAATAAACAACAACTGGAAAACGGTTTTATTTCTGTTACCCTAAATAAATGAAGAATAAATCCAGTTTAAAAAAATGAAAAAAAAATTATAAGAATTTATTATTCAATAAATCCTATCAAAGTCCTGGTTGTTAAATTTATTCGTCAAAAGCCAAGACATGTAAAATGAATAATGATTATAGTGATAATAATAAGAAAATGACTAATAATATAAATCAGGCTTGCCTCTCCTTCTTTTATAAAAACTTTTACTGACTCTAATAAAACGAATGACATCAAGAAGAAAAAGCGAAAAAGAGGGGAAAAAAGGAGGGAAAAGATGAGGAAAAAGTAAGAAAAAGGGCAAAGCCTAGGGATTGGGATTTCTGAGTAAAAAAAACCTATCCATCAGGAGTTGTTAACCCCAGCTGACCCTTACAAGGCTAGATTGATCCTTTAAGGATTAATAACTCAACTCCTCAATAAACACACTATTCATCTACATAATCTATTAATCTTTACAATATACTCTTATCTATAATTTATTAAAAAAATAAGAATAGGTTAGTAGGTAAGACACAGGAATCTGAAATTTTCCGTGGGTTTGACTGACAAGAAAAGATAGCTGTATATATTTTTTCTCAATATACTTTTTTCAAATATGTCAAATATAAATATTTGACAGGACAATTAATTGACAATCACCAGATAAGCTGACAGTGAAATAAAACAGAATGACATAAAAGGCATGAAAAGAACAGAAGCCAGCGGCACCTCTCCTGCGACTAGATTAAATTTCCCATAGTAATAGATCCCTCATCCACGTTTTTAGTCTCCTCCTAGTGTTCTTAGGCATGAGAGTCCTTTTCATTTGTTCTATTAATGGATATCTGTATAGGTTTTCTCGAAAGTTTTTGCAATGTGTTCGTATGTGTTCGTCAATCGTTCGTATTTCACGCAAAGTTTTGTTATTGACATACCATGATAAGTACAAGTAATCTTAATTGAGTGTCCAAGCCATCTCAATCGGTTTGAACGTCTTGTAGATATTCATTATTAATCCATAAGCCGTTTTCATTTTTAGAATCCGATCTCCAACAGCTGCTTTCTCTAATCCATTGTCCGACATTCCTAGTTCCTCCCAGATACCTGGATGTTTCGATCCTTTGAACCCGCCCTATTTCCATGTTTAGGAATTTTATATTGACATTTTTATAAATTCATTCTTTTCGCTTAGATTCCTAGTCCATCTTGGTGATCTTTTTTAGGAGATTGAATACCAAAAACGTTATGAATTTTGTAAGGAAGAAATAGTTGGGGGTGCAGTCAATCAAAACACCAAAATAAGCGTAACTTATTTATTATGTGCCGACGTTTCGGCCTACGATGTAGGCCATCTTCAGGGCTAAGAGAGAGAAACAAACTTATCATCTTAGCCCTGAAGATGGCCTACATTTTAGGCCGAAACGTCGGCACATAATAAATAAGTTACGCTTATTTTGGTGTTTTGATTGACTGCACCCCCAACTATTTCTTCCTTACATTAGAAGATACAGTCGACCAATTCTTCTCTAACGTTATGCATTTTGGTTAACCCGATTAAACGTTATGCATTTTGGTTAACCTGATTAAACGTTATGCATTTTGGTTAACCCGATTAAACGTTATGCATTTTGGCTAACTCTATGCGTGCTTTAAATTCGATGTATACTCGTTTAATTTTCTATCCCATTGCTTCCTTTCTTTCGACCACGCAGTACCCTTCCATTTTTTCTCTTTTTACCACAAGAACTCTGACTTCTGTTAATATTTTTCCATATTGTTCTCTATCTAGGCAGTCTTTGTCGGTTATTTTTTAATTTTTCGGCTTCCTCTATAACTAGTTTTACATACCCTCTACGCTCTTTTAGCCACCGATTTTGTCAAATACTTTCTGATTAAGTCACTCTTGGTCCATTCTTACTCTGTGCCCATAGATTGTTAGTCTTCTGATTCTTATTTCAGTTTCCAGGTCTTTCATCTTCCTGTTTAACTTAATTATACCCTGTATAATTATTAATAAATCTAAAAAGTTTATAATTGTATTGGTAAATTATGAGAAATAAATTAATTTGTGCCAAGACCGTGTAAAAAATTCCAACGAAAAGCCTTAAGTCTCCAAACTAAAACAGAAATAGAAATTATCTGTCCAATATTTCGCCCATTCAGGCATCCTCAGGGTAGAAAGAGAATAACAGCAATACAAAACATGAATAATGCACCCAAGAAACATCCCACCACCTCGAAGGCTCAAATGCAACTAATGAATCATAAGGAAGTTTACTCGACCCCAGCTGGTTAAGGTTCTCTTTGTGTAAGGTCTCTTTTTTACTTTTCAATATTAATTTGTGCCTTTTAAGCCTAGGGTACTCTAAGTTTAAATGATTTCAATTAGCTTTGAAAATTTCACTTTTATCTTTGCCCCATCCTTGTAACGTAAAATGTAATGGACTGATAAAAATAAAGATAGTTTTTTGATTGAAATAGACAGTTCAATAACTTGGCTATAAGCAATAACAAGACTAAATTAAATAATGCAGGTGTTATATTAAACTTCGAACATCTCCGAAGCGTAATAACCAAGTCTGACTTAATTGAACCATTCGGACATTGAAGTTCATACATGATCAGTATTCATTAAAAACTTCATCAGTATTCATTCAGCACTTCATCAGTATTCTCTGTGCAATCAAATGTTGTATAGTAGCTAGCGGTCCATGCTAACTCTTTTTAAAGTCAATCTAAACCTGATACTACCTTGTATTCCATTGTTTCTGTAATATTTGAGGTAAAAACAAATATAATCAATTAGTCAGACTAATGTTTAATAACATCAATATCTATAAGAATCTAAATATTAATACCCGATGATATTATATGCATAATTTATATATTTTTATGAATTAATTTACTCCTTGGAATTATCTGGCGAAGCTACACGCGGAAGTAAGCCAGAACACAGTTAAGAACGAGGCAACCGCTTTGATATCCATAGACTGCACGGAGGCGTTTGACTCAGTGTCCCATAGCCTTCTATGTAAGACACTGCAGGACAAGGAGTTTCCCGAGCAGCTATATACTATCATTAGGTCCTTTCTGACACAACGTTCAATAAATAAACGAGTCGGCGAAGAGCTGTCCAACCCCTTTCCACTCACGTGTGGTGTACCTCAAGGGTCTGTGCTATCACCGGTATTATTCTCAGTTTATACGGCGGAAATCGTTGGTGCCAAATACAAAAAAGCTACTGTGGCGGCGTAAGCCGATGACATTGCCATCTACAGTAGCTCATTGAATGCAGAGGGAGCTCTACGGCAGGCGGGGGTGGCCTGTGGGGAAATAACTAAAAGACTGGACGTATTGAATATTACAGTTAATCCCAAGAAGACCGACTGTATTATTCTCTCCTTCCAAAAGAATAAGCGCCCTCTACCTAAGGTTTATAGAGTAGCAGGCAAAGTTAACAAACCTGCGAATAGGATAACGTATATCGGTGTCACCCTCGACCGGCACTTGACGTTATCCCAACATTGCAATAAGAAGATCAGGTCGGTGAGAACCAAATCTTACAGGCTAAATCATCTTTTAACCTCACCGAATTTATCACTCCGCCTCAAAGTAATGATCTATAAGGGGCGCCTATGTTGAATAACATTTCGCCAACAACTTCAAAAAGGCTCCAACAATTTCAAAACCGTATGCTGAGGCGTATAGTAAGGCACACTTCTCTACAAAGGACGAAATCAGACATAATACACGAGACTCTCGGACTCCCAACGGTAACGGACTTCATCACACGGAGGCATATCAAATTCTTTGATAGCCTCCAACACTGCACGAACCAACTATTCAACGCACTCACACCGACAGAACGACCTCAGCGCTGGCAAACACATGTACAGACACTCAACATGGACTGAGTAAACTACTAACAAACTCCAATCAGAAAGAACTAGTGAGCCCCATCACTAGATCCCCCACTCCTTCCATTTAATTGATGTTCAGAAAATCCTTCAGACAATCCTCTCTTAAAAACTGGTGCAGTAGAAGAGATACAATGTATCATTAGTAATTTTAATATGTTATTTTTTTCAAATATTTATAACAACCAAAGGCGTTAAGAAATAAAAAAAAAAAAAAAAAAAAAAAAAAAAAAAAAAATAAAACCTTGGAATTATAACAAAACAAGTAAATGGCAGGAATAATACACGTAACATATACAATCAGGTCCAATGTGTTTTTTATTATTTTTAGTTTTTCGAATAAAAGATATATTTGGTATTCTACAAAAAATCTTAATCTCATAAAATATTTAGTTCTCTTTTGGAAAACTTAAGACACAACTTTTTTCTTAATAATTTAAATATATACATATATATATATATATATATATATATATATATATATATAAATATATATAGCTAGTGTGTATATATATACACACTAGCTCAAGTATAAAAATATGTATAGAGAGATAAGAATAATATCTTAATATGCATGACGGTATAGATATTTGAAGTGAAGGAGAGAAGATGAACATTTCCAGTGGCTGGGCATCTTCTGACATCTCGTTCTATTCAGGAAAGTGAACAAGAAACGACTATATCAAACTATGTATAAAACACGACATCTGAAAAGGGATTGATATGTCTATATATCTATATATTTATTAATATTAGTTGAGAACATATAAGTGATTATTTAATTTAAATATTTTCATTTATCTAGGTAAAATAGAGTATAATCTGGCATAATAATGTTGATACCAGAACATGGAAAAATCTTCAACAATAAAAAAAAAACCGGTAACATAACAACCCGTGAACGGGTCTGGGGTTCAGTACATGATAGAGACTGTACTGTTTCATGGAAAAGTCTACCCTACCCTATCCATTAAAATCTACCCTACAGCGGGATTTGAACCAGGATTTCCGGCATGGCAACTCAGCGCTCTACCACCGAGCCACTCCTTTCCCATTCAACAATAAAAATAATCTAAAAATAAATTAAAACGGTTTTACGCAATTTAAAAAAAAAATTCAATGAACTTTACAACGGTATTATAATGATACATTAAGTAAATGGAATGAATGGTACATATTTACGCAATTAAACCTACTAACTACTAAACTACTAAGCCCAAGGGATTCTTATCCAGTCAGTAAAAACTCCTTGGTTACGCCGTCCTTCGGGAGTGGCGTTAAAAGGGGGTCCCGAGCCTGTATGATGTCCGGTACACGTTAAAAGTCCCTATGCTAATTAAACAAAATTTAAAGATCCCACTGTACAGTAAGTTAGTTTAGTTAGTTTTGCAGTTAGTTATGAATCAATAACTATTCATCGATCGTTGTACTAATTTTGTTTAGTAGAAATAACATTAGAAAATGTGCCATTATAACTGCTTCAATTATCAAACATCGAAGAAGATATAAAAGTTGCCGAAGAAGACCCAGACAAAACAGCCTGCGAACAAGCATCAGATCTCGACTCAGGTCTTATGACTGCTTCCTTTTTTTCCTCATATTGTTTACTGTTTCTAAAAATAGAAATATCTCGCGTCACGACCGAATAGAAAAAACATTGGTTATTTTCCATCTAGAGATGAATATTAGTGTTTTGATAGCCTTGGCCATACCATGCTCGACCTTAACGTGAATGTTAAAGAAAAAAAAAATTTACCAAATAAACGATTACAATGGAACATCGATTGCCCGAACTAATGTTTTCAGGGGTGGTTCGGATGATCGAAAATTCGGATAATCGAAATTCACTAAAAAAAAAAATACCAACCAAATGAATAGGAAGGGATTCAGAGAAACAAATGAAAATCCCTAATTAGATTTATAGTTCTTAGTTAAAAAATAGTTTTGAAGTCTAAGTTCAGTTTTTTGCTGTTTTCGAGAAATGATTAGCTCCCCTTATTGATGTTCATGGAAAAAATCATTTTATTATTCGTGAACCAATTCTCTTCTCCTGCTCCAGTCCAGCCTTCGCTTCCTAAACGCCTTCTTCCCAGGTGATCCGTTGTCTTCCTCTTGGTCTTCTTCCGCCTGCTCTCCTCTCATATGTCATCCTAGCCGTTCTCTCCGTGCTCATCCTCAGGAGGTGCCCAAACCATCTTAGCAGTTAAATCTCTCTGGAGAAAATCCGACTTAACCGGGGCTGTAGATATATGGTTTCCATGTACATATAGGAACTCGAAGATTAAGGAGGTAGGAGAGTAGAGGTGAGAGAGAGAGGGAGTAGAGTGTAGAAATAGCAATAAGTCAATATGATAGTCAATAGCAATAAGTCATTTAGTTCATATATGAATGTCTCTTGTATATCCATAATATGTATGTTCAATATCTCTTAAAATATATTATTATTCGGCGCTACGACCCTTGTAGTCGAGTCTTTGCCTGGTCCAGCATCGACCGCCAGTTCTCTGTCCAGTGCTGCTACCCTCCGATTGCGGACATCCAATACGGTCCAGGCATCAGAAGCTACGCATTATTCCCACCTTAGTCGTGGTCGGCCTGCTCTTCTAACTCCATCCATGGGATTTCATGTCCACCCTACCTCAGTCTTGCTAACTTTATAAACTTTACTATATCCAGATCCTTATAAAGTAGCCTCAGTTCATTGTTGGACCTACGCCTCCACTCTACATCCACCAAAACTGGACCGTATATTCTCCTGAGGACTCTCCTTTTGAATCTCAATAGTGAGTTCGTGTGCTTGGGTAAGGACCCAGTTTTCTGAAGCGTATGTGAGAAATGGTCGGATGAGAGTTTCGTACAGTCTTACCTTAGAGGATTTGGACAGGAGAACACCAAGTAGATGCTTCTGGAGACCAAAATAGCAGCGATTAGGGGTTACAATCCGCTCCAAAATTGTTACTCTTAAAATATATATCTTTCTTAAAAGTCGTCTACAGTTTGTTAACTCAGTGATTATTAGCACAAATTCTCTCCTAAAAGTCGATAGAATAAAAACCGAGACAAACCCATATGAATAAACAGATTAAATAATTAATATAACGTAACTCGGCACTCCACTCACTGAGCTCCCTGGCTATAAATATTAATTATAAGTAATTAAAATTTAAATAACGTTAAATAATTTCTGAAATAAAGATAGAAAAAACTACAGAATTTGAAAACTAACAAGCTTCGGTCTAGACAAAGGACAATTTAATAACACAGAAATAAAGTTTGCTGCTTTGATAGAACCATCTGATTTAGCCAACGTTGTTAGGATTTGTCTGAGAGCTACAAAGATACCACCTTCTTCATTATGCAACGGCAGACATTTCCTGATCTTCCTCTCGAAACATATAACAGAGGAATGTGAAAAGAAGTTGGATTCGAGAGGCACATGTGGTGGAGATAATATTAGCAGTAAGTGGGTTTAGGAAGAAGTGATGAAACCTTCTCTCGGTAGTAAGTTTTTATAATATTGGCCCTCTCGACTGGATGAATAATAAGCAGGATGCTGGAGGATCCTATAGCCAGGATATTCCCCTCTCATTATTCATCACTTACTCCTTAAGGACCTTCCTATCCTTGCTTCGTTTGTCCCTTTTTTCTGAGTGGATAGCTTCCTTTTGAAGAACCTGGACGGTTGGCGGTATTATAATAATGGGAAATCAGAGGCTATGCATTCCATAGTTTGTGTTTGAAGCCATCAACGCCTACGGTTCGCAATGTAAAATTTTTGTATAATTTCAATGAAAAACAGGGAGCTGATAGGATCAGTGATAGAACGCTGAGATGCAATGCCGAAGGCCCTGGGTTCAAATCCCACTCGCTGGCAGAATATTGAATCTGTTAGCGGTCGGAGTTGGATCCTATGAGATCTAGGAACCTTCTGGAGTCACCCAACATCTGTAACATATTATAAAAATAGGGTACCCAAAATAATGGCGATTGAGCGTGACCTAGGACAAGTCACCTGCTTGCAGAATCTTTTTCCATGAAACAGTACAGTCTCTATCATGTACTTAACCCCAGACCTGTTCACGGGGTGTAGTGTTACAGGTTTTTTTATTTGTTGAAGATTTTGCCATATTCTGGTATGTAAAAACATTTAATTAAAAATAATTTTTAATTTTTACATCATGGTGAATGGAAATTTTTGAAATTAAATGTACAAAGAGCTAATGGGCTTAATTTGAAATTCTCGAGCTAATGGGCCTTTAGAATAACAAAAACACGGAGATAAAACAAGACACAACCTTTTAGCATAATAAATATCAGTTGGTGTTTATATTATATATGAATGTCAATTGCAGAAAAGCAAAAAAAAAAAAAAATGAATTTAAGCTTAAGATATTAACTATACAACTGTTTCAATAGAATCTACTCCCTTGAGATACATGCTGATATCTTATTACTTATATTTTATTACCCGTTACTTTTAAGTTAAAAACAACATTAAAGTTGAAATTAATTTGCTTCCTTGGAGATAGGATATTGCGAATAATGGGACGTAGGATTGAAAAACATATCAGTAAAGTTCTCAAAGATCTTGAAGGCCGTGTGACTACAATAAGTTAGAAGTTCGTCCAAGTTAAGTGAAAGATTTTCATATTAAGTTCCAGAAAAGGCTAAGACTTAGTTGGAGTTGGCTTGTTTAGGCCATAACTTTACTTCCATACGAGCCTTCGACTTCTTGTAGCGAGGATGGTAATGGTCCTTCCCAACTAGTTTTCTATCGCTTTACAAAAGTTCACAACGGTGATGGACTTCTGTTTACTAAACTTGAAACCTATTTATAGAGTTCCTACCAACCTTAACCCGAATAGAAGCTTTTCGTTTGATAGTGATCGTATGTCTTAATTAAAAAGATTTATAGCTCATAATAATAAAAAAATAAATATTCAAACAAATTAATGTAATTCCAACATTTCGGTCAACGTTGAAAGCCTTCACCAGGACTATAGCGACACCATATAAAAAAAGAGGGGACTGTTTCGGAAAACGCATGGACTCGGTAATTATGATTACTTATATAAAATAACTCCACATCTTTCAGAAGTTTAACATGTAACCTAATTATAAATGCGGTTATAAATTTGTAACAGTTACAAGTTCTATTGATAACAGTTATAACCTAATAGAAGTAAAAGAACATATGTTTGTATTTATGTTTAATTCAAAACACAACAAATAACCAAGACAATTATAGATATACTAGCTTATACCCGCGGCTTCGCTCGGTCTGCCACATAGAGTTTCGTGAAAGATCATTTTAAATAAATAATTTAATTATTTTTTGAAAATATAAGTTACTCGTACATCCAAAATTTCAGATGCCTAACTTCAAAAATCCCACATAAATCTTCCCTTGCTCTAGCCTATGGTGTATAACCTGATTTACCCAATAAGTTTCATACAAATCCGTTCAGTAGTTTTTGAGTGAATGAGTAACAAACATAAATACAAACTTTCACATTTATAATATTAGTAGGATATCTAAACAATAATTTCACTCATTTTCTTTCTGTTATTTTAACTATTATTATCATCTGATTTGCCTTTGAATATGTACTATAATGGATTCTCCACAGTACCTAAAAAACTGTTGGGGGGGCACGTACCCCCGTGCGCCCCCCTAAATCCGCACTTGCTATAGCCTATGTGTTATTATGATGTATAAACTATATTACTCTAAAGTTTCATCCAAATTTGTTCAGTAGTTTTTGCGTGAAAGAGAGACAAACATACAAACTTTCACATTTATAATATTAGTAAGATATTATCAATTTGGAGGACAAAAATCCGACTCCTTCGGATGGGACACGAAATTGTGGTCCGTAGCATGTACTCGTTTAAGATCCATATTCTACTTATACCAGGATAAGACGAAATTAAAACTCCCATTTACAGCACGACTATAATAACTAATGAGTAATAAAATAAAAACAATCACTATTAAACATCTATTTAATTTAAGAAGTTACCTTAATGCCTAGTTGATTCAGGTAACATCTACCTAACTAGCAATAAGTGTTTGATCCTCGTAGTTTATTGCTAGTAATGGAGTTATTGTGTTTATATTAAGCCGATTTCAAACCAAAGACAGCGTGAACTACACGATGCCCCTATCCTCATTGCGATTAATTTATTCTAGAAGACTTCAAATAAAGGTTATAAACATATAACCTTCATATAAATAAAATATTTTGCATATATTTATATACAAATATATTTCTAAAAGGCATAATTATTTCTTTTCCAACAGAAAATAATCTCACCTTATAGAATAAAGTCTTACAAAGCCATCAAAGGCTTTGAAAAAGAGACCCTGAGAGAAGTTAAACGAGGCTAAATACTCTTTAAGAAATAAATATCCAACAAAGCAGGTAGAAAAGTACTCGGGAATAAAGTTGTAATGATCAAAATACGCGAAATACTTCGTAAACAAAGAGCATACGGGCATTGTCTCCTACCGAAAAAAACAAAACAAGCAAAGCAAAAAGCAGATGTACGAGTCACTCTAATCAGAGGAAGGTTTCAGAAGAACAAGAGAGATGAGATATGTCCGCCGTTCGGAATAACGAGTAACGAAAGAAAACGGTTTTGTATGCCAGCCAGGGTCACGTGATCCTTTGAGGAAAAAAAATGGCGGAGTAAAAACACTCTAAAAGGTTCCAGCTGGAAACTTAATCACCTTGCAGCTCTGGTAAAAAAAAAAAACTCGACTCTCTTAAATACGCGATATTTACAAGGTTTATCCTCAATTATTCCTGCGAACAGAGTCGAGCGAAAACACGAACAATAGCCCTTGAATAAATAGCTTTGTTTAGTCTCAGCAACATTTAGTGTTATTAAAGGATAAAAAGTGAACTATTCCCAGAAAAGATTGTTGTTTTGAATATCAAAACGACATTTAATTTCCTTTTCGTAAACAACTATTTTTTGTGTGATTATGTTAACTTTATACACAACTATTTATTCACCAAAAGTACTCATCAAATAATTTTGATATTTGATTTCTTTATTTTTTTTACTGAATTTTGAAAAAATACCATGTGTTTGAGCCATTTTCTATTTTCTTTGTTTCTTTATTTTTTTTTCTGTTCACTATTGAGAGTTAGCAAAGTTTTCTGTTTATGTTATTTGTATTATTAGTTGAAATTTTATTATTGTTAATGAAACGAGAGAACATTGTTTTTCTGATGCTCATCTGTTCATAATATGTGTTAAACTAGAGTCTAGGGAGTAAATAACAAGGAGGAGTTCGGCTGAGATCGGCTCCCTTCGGATTCCCGAACCCCTATCCGCCAACTATTAACAACTGTCTTTCCGTTTTCTATCTTTTAATACCTTCTGTTTACTATCAAGGGCGGATTTTTGGGGGGGCACGGGGGCATGTGCCCCCACATTGTACATACTTGGCAAATTACATTATCATAGTTGTTAAAATATATTAATATATTTTAAACCCCCCCCACAGTACATACTTCGGAAATAACAAAAAAAATTAATAAAAATTTTAAGGTTTCAATATGTGTTTTCCTAATTCATATAAGAAACACATAAAAATGGTTATTATTCACCAGGAATTCTATGACATATTTTGATAATATACTTGGCAAATTACATTATCATAGTTTTCAAAATATATTAATAAAATAACAGAAATAACATATAAGAAAAATATTAAAGATTGGATACAGTGAGAAATAATAAAGTTAATTGCTGTAAGCTAGATCCGCAAGGGCCGCTTGGCGAGACAACAATGAAGTAATTAGCGTCATTGACTAAAATAACAAAAAAGCGTGATTGAGGAGCTTCTGCAGCACCTATTTCCGGATAAATCACTATTATACAAAACCAAAGTATTAACTATTACATTTATTATTTATTAGTTCTAATAAAAGAAAAATAATATGATTATTAAATAATTAAACAACCTCTTATGATGATATTTTGTCAATAAAAAATACGGATTTGCTATCAAAATAGGTCATAGAATTCCTGGTGAACAATAACCATTTTTATGTGTTTTTTTTATGAATTAGGAAAACCCATATTGAAATCTTAAAATTTGTATTAATTAAAAGATAGGAAACGGAAAAACACTTGCTACTAATTGGTGGATATGGGTTCGGGAATCCGAAGGGAGCCGATCTCAGCCGAACTCCTCCTTGTTATTTACTCCCTAGACTCTAGTATGTGTTAATGATTGCAACCGGCCATATGATTCCGAAAGTTAACAGTTCAAGTTCCACGATTGTTGACTTGTTTCACACTGCCAATAGACTCTTCAGTAAGTCAGTTCGTCTCTTGATGCAGAGGAGACTACGAGCGGACATTGATCGCCGATCGATCTTCCAGTTGCATTTTTGTTGCTTTGCAGTCGCCGACTGAGTTGTTCCAGCACTCCTAGCACTGTCACCAGGTATTTGGTTACCCAATAACAACACATCAATATAAAAAAAATGCATTTTTTTGTAAAAGACAATTAATTAATTGATTAGTGCACCACATTTTGTGTATTTAGTAAATTTATTTTTATTAATAAATAACAATTCAATACATTGTATCTATAGTAACGTATAGGGACAAGGTTTACATTTTTTTTTCTCTCTCTTTCATTTCAGAAAAATATGGTTGTAATCTCTCATTTCATTAAATTCATTTGTCAAGTTGTAATTTTGTTCTTCTTTTAATGCGTTTCCTATTAATAATAGTTTTACATTGTATTTAACATAGATCTGTTGTTAATTTTTTTTATTAACATTTATTTTCATTTCTCATGAGCTCAAAATTTTACCAGCACTAGTTGATACGAGGTAAGAGATTTACGCCAGGTTGATTTTAATCTTTATGGTGTCGCTTTCCTCAACACCATGTATTTGCAGATTGTGGGAAATGCAAGAAGGTTTATATAAGTAATAGCAATGAAATGTTTGAATATTTGATTTTGTATTTATTAATAATTTTTAATCAGATGGTCCGTGGTACCAGGTGTCAGTACTATTGTCAGGAAAACTATGTCAGTCCCTGAGGGTTAAATTATATGATATTATTGATATCCAATGCATCTGTTGTAGTTCTCTCACGTTTAGAATTTTGAGAGAATTTCGTGAGAGGTGACAAGAAAAGCCACGAGATAGGTAGAAGAGAGTAAAGCAGATACAATATGTGACTGGTAAAGAGCGAGGAAGGAGAATATAATTCGCGACAACTGATGTGTTTTGGCCCACCCTATTCCCTTCTCGACTTCCTGCCTTCGTCCCGACTTCATTTGTCACTGTTTTTATCTCGCTTCTTCCCGGTGTTTATTATATCGACTTCTGGAGAAGAGAATCCATGCCAAGTAATCTGTGCACCAGTAGTCTTAGTACTGTTGTCCTCTACTCTTCGCTATATGCTATACTATACTTGCCATATTTACTATATCAATATTTTAAAAACATTAATTTTATATTAATATCACAAATACATTTGTGGATCTCAGATGTGTAGGGGGTAGCTTGGAAGAAGTTACAAACTTTAAGTACCTAGGCACGAATAGATGAATAAAAGAAATAGTTGAAGAAATAAAATTTAGTATGAGAGGAAAATAGTTGACTGGATGATAAATCGTAGAAAGGAGATAGTTGGGGAGTGCAGTAAAAAAAAACACTGAATAAGTCCTAGACTTATATTTATGTGCCGACGTTTCGAGCTACAGTGTAGGTCATCTTCAGGGCTATGAGAGAGAAACAAACAGAACAAAAAATATATAAAAAACGTACAGTAACAATAATATAGTGACATTTAATGTAGAAAATTAAAATAGTGACAGATATGAAAATTAAAGATAACGAATATTTAAAAAGTGACAGAATATAATACAATTAAGATAAAGACAGATTTAATAAAATTAAAGATAATGAAAAGAAATTAAAATAGTGACAGATATAATAAAATTAAGATAAAGACAGATTTAATAAAATTAAAGATAATGAAAAGAAATTTGTTTCTTCGGTTTACCTCCTCTTTTTTATTTCTCTTTATATTATTTTTACTTTTCTATCCTTTCTATACATTTATTTTCTGTATTTTATTTTATATTCGTTATCTTTAATTATTATATCTGTCACTATTTTAATTTCTGTTCATTATCTTTAATTTTATTAAATCTGTCTTTATCTTAATTTTATTATATCTGTCACTATTTAATTTCTTTTCATTATCTTTAATTTTATTAAATCTGTCTATATCTTAATTGTATTATATTCTGTCACTTTTTTAATATTCGTTATCTTTAATTTTCGTATCTGTCACTATTTTAATTTTCTACATTACATGTAACTATATTATTGTTACTGTACGTTTTTTTAATATATTTTTTGTTCTGTTTGTTTCTCTCTCATAGCCCTGAAGATGACCTACACTGTAGGTCGAAACGTCGGTACATAAATATAAGTCTAGCACTTATTCAGTATTTTTTTTTACTGCACCCCCCTACTATCTCCTTTCTACAAATAAAATTTAGGGTTCAGCATGGCAACAAATGCAACTAAGTTCTCAAGAAAACTCTTCTAAACCGAAATATCTCCCGAGAGATCAAAAGTGTGAGTATACAAGACCGTTCTCTGACATGACATATGCTAGTGTGGTGTGGACCCTTATAAAGCTACAAGAGAGTTTCATTAATGCTTGGAAGAGAAAAATCCTAAAAAATGTATATGGCCTAACCAATGTCGAAAATATATACAGGATAAAAACCAATAAAGAAACAGATGGTTGGGTCACGTGGATCGAATGGATCAGGAAAGAATCCAAGGAAGATAATGGAGGGAAGTCCGGGCGGTAGAACAGGAAGTGGTAGACCCAGACTACGATGGCTTGGTTGAGAAATTGAAGAGGTTTGCCTTCAGTTTCTGGGAATGAAAAGATAGAAAAGTGGTGCAGAGGATCGCTCTGAGTAGTGGAGAATTGTTGAGGAGGCCAGGGTCCTTCGAAGACCTTAGCGCCGTTGAGATTTATAGATAAATAGGTATTAACATTTGTATGCATAAAATCAGCATCGATTTGCCATATTTTTCGTCAAATTCTTTACCAAAAATGCTGCTAATATCCTCAGGGCTTCATCTTATACTGAAGATGTCCTTCTATCCTTCGGTATTATACGGATTCGGATCCGGGGTTCAACCTATTCTTCGAGTGATTTGTTTAGCTGTTTTTCGATTAGCTTGGCTTCCACTGGGTGATCTCTGATTGGGTGAGCTTCGGCTGGCTGGTTCACCATCTCTTTCAGGTTTTTTGCTTTATAATTTACTACTGTTATGTTTGGAAACCATAATTTGTTTAATTTTTATTCATCTTTCGGGTCTAAACATAAACATTGTAAACAACAGAAGACCAATTTTTTCGCATTGATTTCTATTAGTAATATTTACTGATATATGCCTCTCCTGTATGGAACTACACCTGTGACTCCAACTATAAAAAAATGGAAAGAATACAGAACTTATGTATGAGAATCATAAATGACTACCCCAGGTACACAAAAATGACCGACCTGATACTTGATTTAGACCTACAAACAATTAAACAGTTTATTCACTCTCAGACTTGAAACTTTTTCTACTCAACAAAAAACTCAGGAAATCCCTTAATGCAATCATTAGGGAGTTATAACAAACAAACATTATACATACATAGACGAACTATACATATACTATTAGAATAAATATAATTAATTTATTACATAATAATAATTTATCAATTATAAGCGAATTTATTCCTTAAATATAAAAAAATGTACAAAAATTGTTTATATTGAAAAGTAAAAAAGAGACCTTACATAAATGTTAAGACCGTGGAAAAATTCCAACGAAAACCTTAAGTCTCCAAACTAAAACAGAATTTTTCGCCCATTCAGGCATCCTCAGAAAGAGAATAACAGCAAAACAAAACATGAATAATGCACCCAAGAAACATCCCACCACCTCCAAGGCTCAAATGCAACTAATGAATCATAAGGAAGGTTACTCGACCCCAGCTGATTAAGGTTAGATAAAAACAGCTGATAGATACTTCAGAAATTCAAAATTCAATATACACTCACCAAATTTCAAAAAGCACCACAGGAAAAATAAATAATAGCAAACATCACAAAACCTAAGGCAAAAGACCATATAAAATAGGAAAGTAAAAATGCAAGAAAAAAAAATTATCATTATCAAGAAACCAGTGGACCTACGGCTACTCCACAAAATATATTAATATTGAAAAAGGCTTTTCCATTTTGTGTAATTTTTTTTTTCTTTTTCCTACTGTTATAAATATATTACAACTTTTATTTATTATGTTAATTCAACTTGCAGTGTAAATTGTTTTACTTCAACATGTATTAAGTAATTGTTACAAAACTGTAAATTGTCAAATTCAAGGAATAAAACTTTATATGATTTTTCTTTAAGTAATATAAACGGTCATTTCGTTTGATACGACCTAATATTTATTGTAGAAGGATATAATTACAACACATTTTCTACGTTTTTGGAGTTACGAACCATATCAATCCAAATAATCGAATCAAGAAGATAAGTAATTTTTTTTAAAATTAAATAAACATAAAAATAAAAATAAACATTAATTCTACAGATTATCAATTTGCTTATATAAATTAAATAAACTCAACCTTTTAACACATCCATTTTTACTTCTTTATATTTTTACCTAATCAGATTAGCAGTTTTATAATAACAATAATTAATGAATTTTGGGATATCTATAAAATAGAATAAAAAGATAGTTTTCAATATATATTAATAGAAAGAATATTCTGGAATTGTAATAGTTGTACTTTTGGCCTAGAAATAATAATTAATGTGAGATATAAAACATAACAAGCTATTATTACTCAGATAATCCAGACTGGACAAAGTCCTAGTTCTACTTATTAGTTACAGTAGCTGACTATGGGTGACCCCACCCAGCCTTCTTCCTCTTTCTTCATTATAATATTGGTCTCTAAGGAAAAAAACAAGGTATATCTATCTGTGTACTATTGTGAGGATAACAATAATGTAAGAATTGTAATTTATATGGAGTGAATTTTTGATGATGCCATGTATGATGGTGTGGCTGATAGGATAATATTTAAGAAGATTCATGTTTTTCATATATATTTATAAAAAATTTTATAATGTTAAATTTTATAATGTTATTGTTTTGCTTTTTGAATATTCTATAGATGTATTTTTGCAGATTGAATTCAGCTGACTGAATGATGATAAGAAACATGTATTGAGAATGACCACATGGGTCGAAACGTCTACATGTTAAAGAAATAAATAAATAAATGATAACTTGGACAAAAAAAAGGATTTTTGTATCTATAAAACAAAATAAAATAAAATTCAAGTACAGTACCTTAAACTATTAATATTAAAAGAAGATAAGTAATTAAATGAGCATTAAGTGATTTGAAGGTCTGTATCAGGAGGAACTTTAGGAAAGAGAAAATTTACGAAGCTACTGAGAGCTGAGGAAAGAAATGAGTTGAAAAGGGAAATGAGATAAAGAGGAAGTGATCCTGCGGGGGGGGGGGGGGATAAGGACAGGGCGGGGGAACATTATTCCTCGGATTTAATAAATAAGATGCTTTTCAGGGAAGCGGGTGATTCTCAAGCAACAACTTTTAGAATCTTCGGACCATTTGAGCCATAAACGAACTCCATGAATTGGCTCCCAGGTACAGTTCTCCTTACAAACACCAATTACGACCTCCTATTGTTTAGTAACCATTTTCCTTTCTCACTTTTCATCCTTTTCCTTTCGTAGAGCGAACGTCTTGAATATTCTAAACAATAATTATGATAAGCTTAAAATGTCTTGTATATTCTAATTAATTTTAACAATATTTCATCTTCAGTTATTTAAGAGCTTTTAAGAGGTATTCAGTTTTATAATGTTTAGTATTATTTTTACTTTTACATTTACCTTTGCTTCTTCATTTGGGAGAAAACGTGACATTTGAGTTGGATCCTATGAGATCTAGGAACCTTCTGGAGTAACCCAACCTCTGTAACATATTATAAAAATAGGGTACCCAAAATAATGGCGATTGAGCGTGACCTAGGACAAGTCACCTCCTTGCAGAATCGTTTTCCATGAAACAGTACAGTCTCTATCATGTACTTAACCCCAGACCTGTTCACGGGGTGTAGTGTTACTGTTTTTTTTTTATTTTTGAAGATTTTGCCATATTCTGGTATTGACATTATGATGTCTGATTTTACTATATATAACAAAAACATTTAATTAAAAATTATTTATCATGGTGAATGGACATTTTTGAAATTAAATGTACAAAGAGACTTTATTCTCGAGCTAATGGGCCTTTAGAATAACAAAAACATGGAGATTAAACAGGACACAACCTTTTAGCATAATAAATATCAGTTAGCGTTTATATTATATATGAATGTCAATTGCAGAAAAGCAACAAAAAAAAATTAAGCTTAAGATATTAACTATACAACTGTTTCAATAGAATCTACTCCCTTGAGATACATGCTGATATCTTATTACTTATATTTTATTACCCGTTACTTTTAAGTTAAAAGTAACATTAAAGTTGAAATTAATTTGCTTCCTTGGAGATAGGATATTAGGAGCAAAATCTTGAACAAAACCAGAAGCATTGGTATTAAAGAAAAAAAAAAGGACGACTATGCTTCCTTAAAATATTGAAAACAGTTTAAGTAAGAATAAATGTAAAGAAAACTTAATGAATAGTCCTGCTATTCTTCGGTATTTATAACTGTCCGGGTCCGTGGATGAAGCCTAATCTTCCCGTCGTCTGTTGGTTAATTTTTTTTTGTTACACTCCCAGAACCAGTACAATCTCTGCCATATACTGCAACAATACCCTTCATGTGTAGAAATGGTACAGCGTCAAACATATTTTAATTATGTTAATAAGGAGTGGAATAGAAGGTTGTGTAAGGGATTGGGTTATTGAACTGTAGGTCCAGTGGCTGCAGCCCAGATATTATCTATTATTTAGAGAAATTATGTTTGAAAAATTAAAACAAAGAAATGTATTAAATCCTAATGTTGATTTCATTATTCATTTAACGTCACTTTATCCTGTTAAGGCAAATCACCATATTCCTTCGTTCTACATCATAAATTATCATATTAATTATTACAGTTTTAAATTAAAGTGGCCGTTGAATAGCAATGTGAGAAATTTAGACCACACTGGGGCTCACCCAACCAAATGGATACCATTAATTCGAGATAAAAGCACTTGTTTGAGTCTTATTGTCTTATCGTCTTATATATTTATTATGTTCTCACATTTTTCATTATTCTATTAACAACAGTCGTGAAAAGAAATTGGAGATTCAAAGAGAAAATTCAACTTTAACTATATATGATTTTCACACGAACAGACCATCGAATGTTCAAACTTTAACCTACAACTAAATACTGCTAAGGCTAGTTAATTAACAACGAAACAATACGAAGTGAAAATCGTCGCGTGAATAAACAATTGTGTAAGCGGAATAAATTTTGCATACCCGACTGTCGTTTCGGAATAAATACACATCAGTAGAACCAGCCAGTACACAGTCTCAATAATGTGTTCCGGGGTTTGAAACCGGTCTAAAATTTACATTTTGAGAAGTGCTGAGTCGAACCCAATTAAACCGGGCGTTGACAGCCGGTCGCGAAATTTAGACAAATAAATGAGCTGGTATTATTACAGCAGGCTGGTTGTTGTATTGACTTGTCTTAATTAGTTATTGTACGTGTTCCAAACTGTCGCCGTTAGAATAATATTACACTAGCGAATAATATTTTATTGGATAATCCTTTACGATTTCTAATTGTTTCCTAGCAAGTATAATATTCAGTTATAGGAAAAACGGAAATGGTTTATTAGCTCAAGAAATATTTTCTGGAAATATCTAAGGATAACAGTTGAACACACTAAGAATGATCTCTATTCAAGCAATATCAAGTACTACTTTTATTTCCTCAAGTAAAGTAAGCTTTACATATTCTAAAGGTCAAAACATTTGCTTGCATCTGTAACCATAATCCTTATTTCTGCAATGAGCTATAACTTAATCCCTTTTTTTTTTAAACATAAAAGATATTCCTCTATGGATCCGAAACATGGACAATGACTTAGAAGAAAGAAAGGAAGTCGTTGGCCATGGAGATGGACTTCTTGCAGAATTCAACACCTCCCTAATCGGACAATAAGGCAACTGGAGGATTAGGAAACAACGATTCTCTTCACAGAAACCAGGGAATTGAAATGGTATGGACACTTAAAAAGAATAACAGAGGAACGATGGCCAGAAACATCTGCGACTATAGAGAAGAGGGTAAGAACAGGAAAGGGGAAAAAAAACAAAAAAATTTAGTTGTAGGATGTGGAGGAGAGTATAGCAGTGAGGTGTCTTAAATAAGGAGATTTTTCGCGAGAACTTTTAGATACGAAAAACAACTAAGTTCTAAAAAAAAAAACATTAAATAAAATAATATTTTCGGGAACTTTTTCAAAAGGTTTATTAAAAATTAAACGGTTGGGTTGACGGGTCTTCTACAATATTCCCTTTTTTTCTGCTTCTTTGCTTTTACTTTGAGACCCAGCAGCAATGGGAATTTCTTTTTAGATCAAGATAATATCTAAGTGCTGCTGGTGACAACTTGAAAGGCCGGAACAATCGATATAACACTATCGATACTAATCGGACGATACTTAAGTCAAGAATAATAAATTTTGTCTATCCAATTATAATTAGGATTTTTTTTAGCGTGAAAAGGCCTTAAAGACCACGCGAATATCATTTTTTGGTTTTCCTCCTCTTTCTCCATATTTTCCTCATGAGCTCTGCGTGTCTGCGCTTACTTTCCTCTGAACACGCCTTTTTTGGCGTTCTTTGCCCGTGAAGACTTTTATACCATTCATTGACTTTCTATAGGTTTCTGTATCCTGACAGTCTGAGTCCTTCATGGATGTGTGGGACTGGATGACTGAGCCAGGGAATTGGGATGAGTGGCAAGGTTTCGGTGAAAGTTTGAAAATTTAGTAGGGATGAGGTCGAGGACGAAAGGTGTCGGGTATCAATAACTAATTTTTTATTTTATGTTTTTTATTTCTAAATGAATATTTTATTGTATTAAAAGCTAGATTTTTTTTTGTTTGTTTTATATAATTCTAACATTAATAAAATTTATTAAAAGGTTTTAATATTAAGTGTAATGTTCGAAAAAACAAAACAAGATGACCCTCAAGACAGTTGCCCTGTGAGAAGGTTGCTTGCTACTCTACACTTGATTTTCTCGCCACTTCTTAATCACTTTCACATCTTCTTCAACTTGAATTTTGTCAACTCTCACCAGTAAAACCTCTCGCTATTTTCGCCTAATTTTGGACTTACCGGTAAGAGACATTTAATTTTTCTACTCATCATCATTTCTAATCATCAAGTCGTCGCTATCAAGAACTCAACACTTTTCAAGAACTCAGTTCATTTCTCAGTTTTTCATTTATTCACAGATCAGTAATATTTTTGTTTAGAGACTCATCTCTCTTTAGTAAATAAGTTAATTTCATTTTTTATGTAAATAATTGTAGATAATAGCTTTGTGCATTTTCTTTTTTTTCATAACTTTTTTTCTTTACTTTTAAATATCTTTCTTTGTATTTTCTTAGGTTTAGTTGTGCACATTAATATTTTTATAATTGTTCTTTTTCTATTTTCACATTATCTATTTATCATTTACTCATTTTTGGATATTTTATTTGTATTTACTTGATGAAATTCTTTTCTTTCCTTTTATAGCTTGAACTATATTTATTTGGGGAAATTGACACCCAATCAATCTATTAGGCTTTTTTATTCAATTCACAAGCGGCAAATTAGCTCGGATAGAAGGTTAGTGAATTATTATTAGGAGCCCCTTCTTCCACAAAAGTTATGTTGAGATCATTATGGATGGTTTTGTTGGAGACATAGTAAGGAAGATTGACAACAGTTCTCAGGACTTTCTTTGCGGTCCCCCACAGAGATTCATAGCGCATTAGTTAGAATCTCCTGTTGAAGAATTCACTTCCCTTCAGAAAGCTTAAATTTTCGTCTCTCAAATTCATTTTCTATGAGAAATCCTTCACTACGTTTATACTTTCATACTGAAGATTCAATAAACAATTCTTCTTGGAATAAATTCTTCCAAATATGGCTGTCAATTAGCTTAAAAATTTATTTTCCTATTGTCGTTGTTTACCTGCTAATATTATAAGTTTTCGTTTATAATGCAGCTTATGAATATTATAAGAACTGCATTATATTTATTAAAAAAAGATAAATATATTTCCTTGCTGCTTTCCCTTCAATAGTGAACTGGATTTCCTCAGAGAAAAGAAGGAGCTTGGGTGAATATAGGGCCTGGGTGAATATAGGGCCTATCGAAAGAAGGACTAAGTAGATTGGGGGGGGGGGGGAGGGAGGTAGAAGCGGTCTACTGTGTTGTCCCTTTGTGTCAGCCTCCAGGAACTCATGACCCTATTCACCAAACTGTGTACTCTGTGTGCATAGTGTACTCGTACTCGGTATATTACAGTGTATACTCAGTGTACTGGAATTCCTGCGTAATTATATTAGCTACAGCATTAAGGAAATCAGGCTATAGAAACCACGAACTAATGTCTTCTATGATGCAGTTTCCTGTATTCGCTATTATACATAATCTATAACAAGGTAGCCCATCCGTGGCCTACCTTGAACAATTTATGGTTTAATAAACAATACCAGGTCTGCAAGTTTAAAATGTCGTTTATTTCTTAAAATATAATTTAATTTACAAAAAAAAGTATAATATATTTTATTCAAAGTACTGGCCCTCGCTTTCTACACATTTTGTCCATCTCTCGGGCAATTTATGGATACCATTCCAAAAGAATGCTTCATCTTTATTTGAAATCCATTCATCGAGCCATTTTCTTACATCCTCCAAATTGTTAAAGTGTTGCTCAGCCAATGAGTGTCCCATCGATGAGAATAGGTGATAATCAGAAGGCGCCAGGTCAGGTGAATACGGCGGGTGGGGTAGGAGTTCCCAACCAAGCGAAGAAATCGTTTCCTTAGTCAATCTGGCTGAATGTGCAGGAGCGTTATCATGCTGAATAATGACTTTGGCGTGCCTGTGAGCCCATTCTGGGCGTTTTTCGATCAATGCGTGACTCAAATTGATCATTTGTTGTCGGTAGCGGTCGGTATTGACTGTTTCGCCGGGTTTGAGAAGCTCGTAGTAGACTACTCCCTTCTGATCCCACCACACACACAGCATTGTCTTCTTCCCAAAACGATCCGGTCTTGCACTCGATGTGGATGGTTGTCCTGGCGTTACCCATGATTTTATTCGTTTGGGATTCTGAAAATAAATCCATTTTTCATCGCCAGTTACAACTCGATGCAAAAAACCCTTTCTTTCGTGGCGTAAAAGCAGCATTTCGCACACAATTTTTCGTTTTTCCATCTGTCGTTCGTCCAATTCATGTGGAACCCATTTTCCAACCTTTTGAATTTTTCCCATAGCTCTCAGGCGATCGGAAATGGCTTGTCTAGTGACATTCAACTGTTCTGCCATCGTCTAATAAAGATTGCAATTCGACGTCCTCAAACTTTTTTGGTCGATTTTCTCGTTTTTTATCAGTAACGTTCACATGTCTTGACGGTTGGAGCAAGATCGCCATAAGTCTCAACAAGAATTCGATGACATTCAGATGCCTTTTTCTTTTGATTGAATAAGAAAATCATGACATGCCGCAAATGCTCTTTATTTGGCTTAAAATTAGACATTTTTAACACCAAAGAAAGGTATGATACGTCCACGTAAACGACTTAAAAACAACTGACTTTTGTAAACAAATGACTAACAAACAAAATAGCGTTTAGAGATAAGCAAATCCTTCAATAGGCGAAGAGCGCATTCTATTGGATTTAAAACGACATTTTAAACTTGCAGACCTGGTATTGTTACCTCCACTTATTAAAAAATTAACTGATAAAATTATAATAATTAATACAATGAGCGTTGAGTACAGTTATTTTTACATAATCTATAACTAAAACGTAAGAATAATAGTAAACAATAATCTAGAGGTACAAATCTTTAAAAGAGATATATAAAAATAATATTGTAGAGAAATAAATGGAAACGTTTCAAGCAAAAACCCACAATTCTCAAAACTAAAAACAGGAAACAAAAATATCTGTCAATATTTCGGCAATTTAGGCATCTTCAGAATAGAAAGGAATTACAGTAAAAACAAATAAAGCACATCCCAACCTCAAAATGCAGCAAACTACCGACCACTACAAAGGCCCCAGTACAATGTACCGACCAGAGAAAAATCCCACCACTACAAAGGCCCCAATACAAAGTACACGATTAGCTACAACATGTAAACAATAATAATAACTCATTATGTTTAAATTTGTATAGTGTATCTAAATATGCTGTAGGGTAAAAAATGGCTCACAGAATAATGATGCATTTTTAAGGTGGCCCGCAAGATCTTTTGGATTGGCCATTCCTAATTTAAACAAATGTATGAAATTTGTTATTTATTTATTGTAAAAGTATATTAAATTATTCCTCACATAGTTAATTCTTAAGAGCTAAAATAAAAAAAATTGTAGTGAGAATCTACGATAGGGTCTGAACTAATATTGTGATTTCTATATATCAATTAAATAGCTTAATATTTGAATTAATATAAGTATCTATATTTATTAAATATATCCACGCTAACTGAAGGAACTTATATTTGGAACTAAAAGCGGAGTCAACAGCAAAACTAATTTTATTTTTATTTTTTTAGTATCAGGATCCACCGTAATGTCTAATCTCAGATTGACTTTATTAAGTTCCCCTCCCCCCCCCAAAAAATAGTTTGACTGTTAATTTCGCAAAAAAAAAAGAATAGCGACTGAAACAGGGACCTTCCCAGTCCCTCGACTGATTTTGTGAACTGCGAAAAGTTGATCCACACGCTGTCCTGGCACTAAAGTGGGAGGCGATCCACATCGTGTCCTGTTATGTCTTCGATTAGTCAGGAGTTAATATAACTGTTTTATGTACAAACTTTTACACGAGGTAATGACCCTTCCACCATATCTAACAATTAATAAAAACCATAGGTTCCTTTTTTCGGCATGTACTATGTTGTTATTTTTAGTATTGTCATTGCTAAATATAAAATAATTTAAAATAAGCATTGACATTATTTAAATATCATTAGTATTTATTGAGCTGGTGGATCTCATGATACAGATCCTTAAGGATATAAAGGAAACCACATACCGGAAAACTGCTTAAGGACAGAAAGTGAGGTTAAGGAGGGCAAGTGGCCACTTAGCCGAGCTCTCATCTCCTAATGGCGCACCCAGTCCTCCCAAGGACTTCTTTATTTAGGATAATAATCTCTTAAAGGAGTACCCAGAGGACATTAGGGGGACTTGAATATCCTCGGAGAAGGGCATAACGCAGTCCGCAAACTATCTCTTTGAGGAAGAAGAGGATATTTCAAGCTAGATGAACTCCACAGCACAGTAGGGATGGGGTAGATACTGGAATTTCCTGTATCAGATACAAGTGATGCTGATACTTTTCTGTATCTGATACTTTTGTAGTTGAATACAGTTATCCCGACTCTTACTCTTCTATTACGCTACACAGAAGCATTTCTTGGGGCATCAGTTTTTGTTATCATTTTTAAAGGAAAAAGAGTTATTCGCCGAAATAGTAATCTGCACAAGGCATCAAATGATTAAATTCATGTTTTTTATTGGTTAATTATTTTTTGAAAGCTATGGCATTGAACAATAAAAAATAGATTTTAACTCTACCTCAAACTTTTGGTATTCACGTTCCAAGAGTCGTAGAATTTGCGTTGTAATACAAAATTTGTCTGTCCCCGCCGCACGCTTTACTCTTTAATAAGCTATAGCTGTTGTTTTTCTTCACCCGATTTCAATCATTTATGTCAATTGCTTTTACTTTATGCTATATCCATTAATGAACCCATATTCGAGGTTTTATTTGTGAAAGCTGCTGGTGAAAAATCATATATTAGGAGGCAATCTTAGAAAATGTTATTTCAACCACCGTTTACTGTTAACTACTTTCATATTAACTAATTTCATAGTTTATTTTCGTTTCTACATATGCGATAAATGACTAATTCCAGATTATATTGATAATAAGTGAAAACTTGTTCACTATTATTTTTACTTATTAATTTATTAATACTTAGGGGAGATGCGGCGAAATTGGTCTTTCACCGATAATCAAATCAGGGGACCGTCAATCAGTGGTTGACTATTGTTTATTATTTATTTGTTCATTATTAAAGGGATCGTGATTAATAGTAGATAATATTTTTTTAAAATCCGTGAGACGATGTAATACAAGTCTTTGTAAAAACGTTTTCTTTTTCCATCAAAGCTTCTGTTGGTACTTTTTCGGCTGTGTTCTTGTGAATTTCCCTTTTTAACATACGAAAGTAGCCTGCCATCATGTTGACATTCCATGGAACTTGGTATCTGCGCTCCATTTCTTTTATATCTTGATGGAAACGTTCTCCTTTTTCCTCACTTACAGCCCAAGATTTTCTAGAAAGTAGTTACAAAAAGTTGTGACAAAGTTTTCATCTTTTAAAGGTTTTCTGATATCAGGCCCAACAAAGACTCCCTCTTTCAGATGAGCATCGGGTATACCAGGAAACTGTTCAAAAAAGATACTTGAAACACTCTCCTTCTTTGGGTAATGCTTTCACAAACTGTTTCATTAGCCCCGATTTGATATGAAGTGGTGGAAGTAATCTTTTTAGGATTCACTCAACTTTGTCTTTCAACATTTTTAACTCCAGGAATTAATTGGCCACGTCTGATTGGCATAGTGCTGTTTCCTGTCACGGCTATCCCATTCTGAAATTTTGTGTAACCACTTTGTTGACTTAGTAACATGGAAATAACTTTCAAATCCCCACAAATGGTCCATTTTTTGTCTGAGTAGGCGAACTTATTAAGAACAAATTCAAGGTTTTTGTAGCATTCTTTCAAATGGACTGAGTGTCCAACAGGCACAGAAGCACATCGGTTACCATTGTGAAGAAGTACAGCTTTCAAACTCCATTTTAATGAATCGATGAAAAAAAATTATTGACTTATCTAGGGGTGATGGCATTTTTCACTATTTTTTCAGTAATCAGCACAAAAAATACTGCTAGTTTATACCCGCTAGTTAAATATGCTCCAACTTTTTCATCGCAGACCTGTGTAATTCATCCGGAAACCCGGATTCGAACAGGAACTTCGGTACAGCAACTTAGCATCGTGAGATACTAACCTATTCCCCTCTAAAGTATAATTATAATAAAATAACTAGGTTGAAGGAAAATATAATAGTTAGGAATTAGCTTAAGGTTCAGAGAATGAGCCTGGAGATCTTGAGTTTATTATCCTGGGTCTGTTGTAAATCCTCTCGGGTCTTGAGGCTGAACCTTAAGGTCACTTTATAGGCTCTTCTGTCTTCTTAACGGCTCTCGAGCTCTCTCAGGTCTGGAGGTTATATAGAGGCAAGGAAGGCTAGGGTCCATCGTGTCAAATCAAGTCATAAACTATAAGGACAATGTCAACATACTTAATCCTTATAGTTTTAAAATTAACACATTGGTGGATAATTTATACGATTATATGAGTTAGTGATCCTTAATAAAAAAAAATTATTTCTAGTTAGTTTGTCTCAGAGCAGGGACCTTTTATTAATTCTGTATAATAAACTTGCCCGTCCTGTGCTTCCCTTTGATTCTAAAACTTCGGAAGATAATACGTTGCGGACTTATATATGTATATGCCCGTGACGAGACCGATGCGTAAGTGGGAGTATTGTTCATTGACATAAACTTACATGAATGTTGTTCATGAACTTCCAAATAGTTAAAGTTCTTAGTGTATAGTATGAAAAATATGGAATCCCATAAGAAATAAAAGGCACAGTTAAACGCAGAAAATTCTAGATATTTTTCGTCCTAGGCATTAATATTGCTCGATTTTCCCCCAATATTTAAAAATAAGAATTTATTTAACTCGGGAGGGGGGGGAGGGTTTATCCCCTGCTTACTCGGTGACTGATCAACTACTATTTTACAAATTGTACAACGGCTCATTTAATAGTACTGCAGTCGGTGCTTAACCGTAACGTTTTAGTATACGTATACCGACATTATTCTAGAAATTTAAGATCAGTAAAGCAAGTTCAGTAAGTTCAGTACCTATTTAGCACCTATTTTGTGTTGAGGGTACTGTTGATTCAAGATGCGGACACTATAAAACTAAGTAATTCTCCAAATCAACTGTTTGCTTTGAAGCCTTGTTATGTGCGACGTTTATTCATGCGTTATTTTTGAAGTTGGGTTTTGTTCCTAATTAAACGGTCTGAACTATTTGTGGATTAAATTCATTTCATTAATTTTTCAGACTTTATTTCGTTTAAATAAAGCTAAACTCTTTTGTAATGTCAAATATTGTTTCCTGCAACTTCACCTTTTCCAGTTATTACTAATATAATATAATGCAGAGTTTAAAGTGATTTAATATATTAGGGGAGCTGGGTAGCATTCATAAATGTTTCTGCACTTAGTTTTATAGTTTACGCATCTTGAACCAACAGTACCCTCAACACAAAATAGGTGTTAAGTAGACAGAAACATTTATGAATGCTACCCAGGTCCCCTATTATATTAAATCACTTTAAACTCTGCATTATATTATATTAGTAATAACTGGAAAAGGTGAAATTGCAGGAAACAATATTTGACATTACAAAAGAGTTTTATTTAAAGGAAATAAAGTCTGAAAAATTAATGAAATGAATTTAATCCACAAACAGTTCAGACCCTTTAATTAGGAACAAAACCCAACTTCAAAAATAACTCATGAATTAACGTCGCACATAACAAGGCTTCAAAGCAAACAGTTGGTTTGGAGAATTAGAGAGTCAAAGGCTTTGTCCCTGTCAAACCATCCGAATAAAACCACTTTGAGTCAAAAGCTCATTTTTCTCGACAATTTTCCCCACCAGCGATTCCTGATGGACTCAATATGAGGGTTATTTTATGTAGCCAAGTCTAAAAGCCTGTGGAGACAACAAACGTTTAAACGTGAGTTTATATATTGAATTAGGAATAGACCATAGTGTTTGAACTTTATCATTAAAATGTTTTTTTGGGAAAAAAACTAAATATTAGGACTAGAATGTCTGTAATATGTACCGAAACTATACCGCAATGTACAATGGGTCTAATTTTCTGTCCACGCATATTAAGGATTTGAATTGGGCCACCTATGATGTAGTGTTTAACGTAACTACTATGCCCAAGATCAAACAACAATCCTTAGTTAATAACGAACAAAAATCCTTAGTTGATCGGAAGTATGGCTTCCGAAAGAACGTAAAATAGTGATCCCGAGCGTGTAAGGTGTTCTAATGTAAGGTGTTTTAATGTAAGGTGTTCTAATGTAAGGTGTTCTAATGTAAGGTATTCTAATGTAAGGTGTTCTAATGTAAGGTGTTTTAATGTAAGGTATTCGTTGAAGATCGCTCTCCAAATTATACCTGGATAGGCAAAGATATATATATATATATATATATATATATATATATATATATATATATATATATATATATTGATGATAATTGTTAACCTATGATAATTTATGTTGAAGAAATTGGTCCGGGTAGAGGTCACTGAATGAAATTCTCAAGTAATTTCAAATGGCTATCAATAAATATCTTCTGAAATTACTTGAGAATTTCATTCAGTGACCTCTACCCGGACCAATTTCTTCAACATATATATATATATATATATATACATTATTTTTTTTTTATAAATCCACTGTAGCAGAAGTACTAACAACTTAGTCACTGGTAGAAAAGTTTATAGAAATTAAACGGTGTAAGTGTAATTTTGAATCGTTTTTGGTAGTCTTTGACGTAAGTGAAATTCCCCCACACCCCACAAAGTGTCTTTGTTCCAGTACACGATAGAATTTGTATGGCTTCCTACCTAACGGGTTAGATCACCTGTGGTGTAGTTATAGCAAATTTCTAAGCCCAAGGTTTGTATCCTCCGGGTAGCCTTATTTCTTTAAGAGAGGAAAGCAGCCTTAGTTATGCCATCCTTCGGAGAGAACGTTGCTATTGACGTATTATTTAACGTTGACGAACTCGTTAAAGATCTCTATCCTAATTGTTCCTGGATTAGCGGACTTTAGGACTCCAGAGTTGCTTCAGGGCGATACAGGGTATTAGCCATAGCAGCATAAATTGAAAGCATAAAATAAACAAACCGAAAATCTTAAATATCGAATCTAAAATCCTAATTAGGAAGAAAGTTGATATTTTTCATCTAAAATATTCAACAATAACAAACATAAACCATTTCCTAACTGGAATAAAGTTAATGTCAATCTATCGCCAGATTCGTACAATACATTACATTTCAGAAACAAAACAACCTAAATAGTGAAAAAAGGAAATACACTACAATTAAAATAATAAATTTTTCTTAGCAATATATTTTGTAAATATGTACAGGATTTTTCGATCTTGTATTCGATCCAGAACTTTTTAATCTAAAATTTCATGGTTGTACGCATCTAAAATGCTTGGACTGTCTCTTGATCTTGGATTTCATCTAAAACTTATAGATCCACGCAAAATTTAGATCTTTTTGATATTGCCCTTAACCTAGAATTTCTATTGTTTTTATTTATTGACATTGTAATCTATTATGATTAATAGATAGATAGCTACAACAGGAGTTATAAATTTTGATTATCTGGGTATATTTAGTCTATATATAGTCTATGATGAGTGATGGATGCCAACCTGGATCAGGACCGCAATTTCAGATCACCTCTGAAGGACGGTATAACCAAGGATTTTTTACTCCCATTAAAATACCGCTGGCCACCTGACGGGTATTTAGAACCCATGAACATAGCCATAGAAGGTTCTTATGCCAACGATTACACCACAGGTGACCCCTGCTAGAATATCTGGAACTCGCATTTCCTTTGTCCACGAGGTTTGGATTTAGATAGGCCGAAATGTCGTCACAAATTATTAGTTTTTTTAGGATACAGGCGCATAAATGTTCCTATCAGAGACCCAGGTACAGTTTCTTTCCCATGAAGAACTAACTTGCTTCAAAATTAGTCTATTCAGGGCTCAACTTCCCAATATTTATGGACTCTAAAACATTAAATGTAGCTTATTTGAAGTCATAGTATTAAAGTATCTTTAAGGATTAAAGTAACTTTAGTCTGTTAATATTCAGTATGATAGTTCAATTCAATCCAGCTTCAATTTACACTACAATACTTAATTAACAAGATCTCACTACGGTCGAATGCATTAATTGTTTACACCAGAGACTTGATTACCATCTAACGCTAGCAAAGCTGCCTACATAACAATAATAAATAGGTCCTACGTTAATTAACAGTTTATTTGTTTAATAAAATATATAACATTCTTTATGAGATCGATAACATCAAGGAAAACTCGTTAAAAATATCCTTAATATAGCCAAATGGAGCGTGAATGGAAGAAGAGTCGAAGTGCTTTTAGCAAATATCTTTTCCGTACTTTCCTTATACACATAAAAAAAAGTAATATATATATATATATATATATATATATGTGTGTGTGTGTGTGTGTGGGTGTGTATATACTAGCTTATGGCTGCGGCTTCGCTCGCGTGGAATTTGGTCTGTCACGTAAAGTTTCGTGAAAGATCATTTTAAATAAATAATTTAATTATTTTATTAAAATATAAGTTACTCGCACATCCAAAATTTCAGATGTCTAACTTCAAAACTGACGGATTCTCTACAACCTTTGAACCCCTATTATATTATAGGGAAAACCCTTGGGGTGGAATTATCCAAATTTCTTTCTTAAACTATACAAAGAACCTATCTGCAAATTTCAATATTTCAAGTTCCTGATTTGCCTTTAATAATGTACTATAACGGGGGAGGCACATGCCGCCGTGCCACCACATAAATCTGCCCTTGCTGTAGCATATGGTGTATAACCTATTTTACTCAATAAGTTTCACCCAAATCCGTTCAGTAGTTTTTGCGTGAATGACAAACATTCTCATTTATATTAGTAGGATATCAAAACAATAGTTTCACCCATGTTCATTCTGTTATTTAACCACTATTATCGTGTGATTTGCCTTTAATTATGTACTATAATTGATTTTCCACAGTACCTAAAAAACTGTAGGGGGGCCGTGCACCCGTGCGCCCCCCCCATAAATCCGAATTTGCTATTGCCTATGTGTTATTCTGATGTATACCCTATAATACTGTAAATTTTCATCCAAATCCGTTCAGTAGTTTTTGCGTGAAAGAGAGACAAACATACAAACTTTCACATTTATAATATTAGTAAGATATATATATATATATATATATATATATATATATATATATATATATATATATACACTCTACCATGTAGAGGAAAATTTAACATGTTAAGTAAGTCGCTTAGAACTCGATACCCAGCAAAAAAATCTATCTACACTACATTGACTAACCAACAAAAAGCAGAAATAAGAAAATTCAAAATTCAACAAACATTTTTCTAACCTTCCTAACACACTTTTACAATGTATCCGTCATATTCTAGAGAAGCTGATCCTGAAACGATTGTACCCCATGGATGCCAACTGCATTATCCCAGATCTAGCAAGTTCTTCGTGTGTTGGGCGTTCATTTTTCTGCTTTGAAACGTGGATTATATTGTTCCGCGGTCTTCCTTGATGTTGAGCTGGCTTTTGACCAAGTTGCTATTCAAATTCCGTAGAATCCTACCTACTTACATACTTTCTCAGTATCCGATCCTATCTCTCCAACAGAGTTCATTGGCAGTAAATCACTCTTTCCTCAATCTGCTGGTGTTCCTCAAGGCAGTATTTTTGGCCCAATCCTCTAAACAGTTTGTACAGCTGACGTCCCAACTCATCCTAATACTACCCTTACCGCGTATGCGGATGACAAATGTCTATTATCAATCAACACCGATCCAGTTATAGCTTTCCATAATCTTCAATCCCATATCACTGACCTTGAAAAATGGTGTCAAAACTGGAGGATTAAAATCAATTCCCTCAAATCCGGCCAAATCACCTTTACCCTCCGTCGTATAGCACTTTCTGTCCTTCAATATCCTTTAATAATGTACCACTTGTTCCAATACACTACTCAGGACCACATCTTGATAAACATTTAACTTGGAATCCGATATTACGATTCTTATAAAGAATAAAAGTTCAATACTAGAAGGTCTCGAGGCCATCTTTTTTTCATACGCCTCAGAGGGTTATAATGGGAATATTATAGGAAGCAATATATTATGGGAAGCAAGTTGAGAGACTATCGGATTCAAGTGTGTATGGAGCTTTTCATGGAAGGATAGGTATCTAGCTTGGGCCAAATCAGCAACATATGGGATATTAAGATCATGATGGATGAGTTTGTTTGGGACATAATAAGGAGCATTGAGGATTTTACGAAGGATTTTGTATTGTAAGGATTGGATACGACATGAATTCGATGGTTTAGTAGTTACCAAATCCATATGCCCAAATAGGTCTGATAACTGTCATGTAAATGAGTCTTTTGTAATTAATTGGCAGCTTTGAACGTTTGTCCAGTAAATGTTGAAGTAGGCGAAATTGTCGAGCAGTTTCTTGTCTTTTCAATCTTGTATGAGTGAATGATTTTTGATGTAACTTAGTCACCATAGATGATTGTACTAAGACATCAGCATAGATTAAACAATCCTTGGAAGATTAGAGGAATCCAATCCATATAGATCCAGTAGAGGATAGAATTGCTCGTGAATAGAATTGACAAGAAGGAAAGGAGTTTAACCTCCCCCGGGACTGGCCTTGTTAGTACAATAACAGTTCCCGGCCAACTTGTCATCACAATTTACTCCTGTAACCGTTACCGTTCCTAACTTATTACAAACGGTTACAAACTGTACTATGTTTCAAGAATAATTCAGTATTCGTTATTTTTTTAAAATTTAAATTTCAAGGATATTCAATCAAATTATAATCAGTAGAGAATTCAGATCAATCATTAAGGATGACATTTGATATTATTTTGAAATGGAAAAATGAGGTTGTGTATCCTGTCACTTGTTATATTAAGAAGTTGGTTCTTGGAGGATGCTACAGTCATTTAACCCCTTTTCGCTTTTATTCTTTATAAGAATCGTAATATCGTATACAAATAAATATATAAATATAGTTTGTGGTGTGTTATTTTCTCTCGTCTTCAAACTTTGAGGTTATTCTTTTAAACTATTTTAGGAATGAACGGTTTTTAAAATTTTAAAATGGCTGCGTAAGGTTTCATTTCGTTAGAATAATCACTCTTACTTTCAGTCACATGCACCACTACAGCCCATGAAGAGTTATTGGTCCGATACATGATAGGGACTGTATTGTTTCGAGGACAACTCTTGTTCACAGAGATTTGACCAATAGCTCACTCAAACATCATATTTTATTTTCATCAAAATCATTTAAGGTGTTCGTTAAAACCTGCAGAAAAAAACTAGATTACAGCCTGACGAGAAATATAAACTGACTAAATAAAAAAATCGGTGCTATCCAAAATATTATCGAGGCATCCCTAAACAGACCAATTGCTAAAAATATATAGTTAACGGATTTCAAATTGCGTATAACAAAATAATTAATCTGATTAAAATACCTTCCTTCCTTAGTTCAAATGAAGGTAATATATTAAAAAGAGTTAATTGCTACAATGGTAGAGTGAGAGAGAGAGATAGAGAGATTTAAAATTAAATTACCTGATTAACCAAGAGTCCGAAGACATAATACACTTTTTATGACTTTGTCCTTTTTATTATTCATACATGATGTACTCCGTTACCTGGTCTTCAGTCTCTAAATAAAGCACATTACAGTTTCTCGGAGATGAATAAAAGCGGAGAAAACTTTGAGTTAATTAAACAAGAGATAATGGGAGCATATGTAAGGAAAATAAAAAATATGTATTTTTCTTCTGATGAAGCGAAAACATTATATTTTAAGAGTTCTTTATATTTTGTTCGTAATTTTATTCTGTTTTACTGCAAAAAAGTATACTTTCACGAGAAAAATATTCAGTAGTGTATTTTTGGTATTATGAAGAGAGAGGATATGTACTTGTTAAAATAAAATTAAAAAAACTGTAATAATACAGTTCTGTATACAATCTCCGAAGGGTCTTGGATTCACTACATGTTATAGACTGTTCCGATCACGAGCCAAAGGTTGTACAGAGAGATGATTTGTCAAATGCGAAAATCAGAACCAACTATTTGGCTTTATTTTTAGTTATAAAAAGTTATATATAGTTTGAATATTTTATTACAAAAAAAAGAAAGATATTTTTGTAAGATTTTAGAATTTGATTCAAAGGCTCTGTTTCTCTGTTGGTTTTATCTTCCCCTCTTTTGTTTTCTGTTTATCAAGCAACGTTTGTGCAGGGGGGTGATTAATGCTAGATAACGCTCAACCACCAGATTCCCCCCCCCCCAAAGTAAGGGTACCACTTTTAGAGCCTGGGTGAGTGGGTCCGACGTCACGGCTGTTAATAAAATAAATAATTTATCTTCCACATCCGGACCCTTTTTATCATGTCATCATTAGTAATTTTGGCTAATTCCAATTCTGTGTAATCTATAACCTTCTACAGTCCATCTTGGTTCCAGAATTTACCTATCCTCTTTCTTTAGATTTCCCGAATATGTTTCTCTGTTAAGTGTCAAGGATTCGTTGGCATATTTTTAGTTTATATATTAGTATTATTTCTCACAAAAAAAAAATTTTCTTCTAACACCTCAAATCTTCTTTTCATGATTGACCTTATTGAGCGGGTGTAATACAGAAGTAGTTGGAACTCACAGATGATAATGCCTGCATCGAGCTGTTCCAGGATTCCATAGCTCCTTGTGAAGTGACGAAGGTGTGCGAGGTAAACACCTATAGCGAATTAGTAACTAACAGGTAAATCAACTTGTGGAAAGGATCAACTATGATTGCGACTGGCGAGCGTTGTGATGTCAGATTCCCGAGTGTAAACTTATTAAGGATCGTATTGACCTTTCGCACTTCTGTAACAACATGAGAGGTCAAGGAAGACAAATATTATTCGATGACAACCGTCAAAGAACCTCCTCAGAACACAATGAGATTAGGTTTAGGACAATTACCAGGACATAGGAAAGGTAATTAACTTAATCAACACGAATTGTATTATGTTAATCCGAAAACATATTATATTCGATATTGATAATAAATTATTTCATATACTGCCTGAAATAGAGATGCATCAGGTTATATCGTTTATACATTGGTTATATATTGTATGTTATTTTTTAGACAGCCTTTTGGGAGGAAACTTAAAATACTACAGGATCCTTAAATAACATAATTTCCATTTAAGCTTCTTACGCTTCAGGAGTTTATATCCGGCGATCTTATTTTCACAGGTTTATCTAAATTATCTGAATCGTAACAAATTTTTTCCTTTTTTTATCCTTTGATTAATAATAATATTTTTTGTTTGTAAAATAATCAGACGAATGAAAACTGAACATGTCGAATATGAAATAATTTATTATAATTTATTTTATATTTACATTACATAATTTTTTTAATCTTTTATTTGAAAAGAAAAGATATGGCCAGGATCGGGACTCGAACTCGGGACCTTCCCCTCTCCGTGGTGACGCCTTATCCGAAGCCAGGCGAAGCCAGGATAGCCGAGATGGATAAGGCGTCACCACGGAGAGGTGAAGGTCCCGGGTTCGAATCCCGGTCCTGGCCATATCTTTTCTTTTCAAATAAAATATTTAAAATAATTATATAATATAAAGATAAAATAAATTATAATATATTATTTCATGTTCAACATGTTCAGTTTTCATTTGTCTGATTATTTTACAAACAAAAAATATTATCATTAACCAAAGGATAAAAAAAGAAAGATATTTGTTACAATTTAGATAATTTAGATAAACTTCTGAAAATAAGATCGCCGGATATAAACTCCTCAAGGGTAAGTGGCTTAAATGGAAATTATGTTATTTAAGGATCCTGTAGTATTTTAAGTTTCCTCCCAAAAGGCTGTCTAAAAAATAACATATAATATATAACCAATGTACAAACGATATAACCTGATGCATCTCTATTTTCAGGCAGTAACAAGTGAAAAATCTTTGAAAAGAAAATAATCCTATATATATGAAACTAATAGATATGAAAGAAAAATATTAAGAAGAATGTTTGGAGCTGTAAGAGTTGGCGATCAATTTAGACTCAGACAGAATGCAGAGCTGTATCTTTTGTATCAGGAGCCTGATGTGGTGAAGCACATAAGAATAGCTAGATTGAGATGGGCTGGACATGTGGCCAGAATGGAGGACAACGCTATCTTTAAAAAAACTTCTGTTTGGATTCGTTGATGGAAAAAGAAAACGTGGGCGTCCACGACTTAGATGGTCAGATGAAGTCGAGAGTGATGCAGGCAGCATCATTGGATCCAGAGCTTGGAAGACCTTGGCGCAGGACAGAGAAGAGTGGAGGCGACGCCTTGATGCGGCCAGGACCCGTGCTGGGTTGTAGAGCCAGTGATAATAATAATAATAGATATGATATTTTTATTTATTTTTAACGATTTTGTACAACTTAGTTGTTTTTCGTATCTAAAAAGTCTCGCGCTGCCATGCTTTTCTCTACATCTTGCACCATCTTTTTTGGGTCGTCCTATTTTCCTGCTTTCCACAGAGCAGTAGTCGGAGATTGTTTTTGGCCATCGTTCCTCTGCCATTCTTTTGATGGCTTTACCATTTCAATCTCCTTGTTTTTACTTTGAAGAGGATCGTCGTTTCCTGATCTATCAGTTGCCTCATTGTGCTATTAGGGACATGTTGAATTATGGAAATGGCACAATAGCGTCTCAAAATAATAAAAAATGTCTCCAAAAGCCCATTAAATATTCAGTACATAGTAGATACGTAAGTCCAATGGTTGTAAAGGGTCACGTTGGCCGCAACTCGACCAATTGTTTTAATTTTGAATTGATAACACAGTTCTTACGACAATAATTTGAGTATTTATTTTGTCATTATAAAAAGAAACAATTAATAATTTAATAATAATAATTTGTTAAGGGAGCTTCATATCAAATCGATTTTATTGAAATATTTTCTGGCTCGACATCAAGATGAAACCGGACAAAACTCTGGTTCGGCTCATAGTTGTTAGAAGCACCTAGCTATAGGTAGGTAAGACGTCAAAATTTAGTCTAAGTCGATTAAAAACAAATTGCATGACTCAAACACAGGCCGCGTTGCCAGGCTCGCACAAAACGATACGGACATGCCAGTCATGTCGCTGACGCAAACCTATATACTTTCCCTAACCAAAAATAAGGCTAAAGAAGTATTAACTTTAAAAATTGAATAGGCTGTTTAGTGAAAATTATGTTGTTCTCGCAGCGAGCCAAAAATAAGAACTTTTCTAAAATGTTTTGTCACAATTTCCGCCTGTTATTTCGCCGACATGAAGACCCTAGACATTGATAGGACCAAAGGTCCTTGACCACTTCCTTGCCAGAACAGTAAGGAGGAGACAGGAGAAGACAGGACAAGATACAGACTCAGGAGCTGGTGGCTGTTTTCTCGACTTAACATAAATTCCAGCTGACTCCAGCCTGGAACTATGCCAGCGAGTCCTGCCCTCTCTGGAGCCAGCGCTGGTCCACCACCACTTGGCCCTCTACACTAATGTTCTCTTCAATTGTAAACAATTCCTCTGTTCAATAACCTCAGGGAACGATTATTAAGAAATATCAGGGCAGGAATCCCAGGCTCTGGGAGTGGTTGTTGATCATATAACAGATAATTCACCTATCAAAGTGGGATCCAAAACTAAGGCTCTGTGTTTAATATAGGTACAATAAAACTCAACTAATTAATTAAATTGAATTAAATATATCTAATATTTTACCTCTACTTCAAAACATTAAAAACTACTTCCGAATTTAGCAGAGCTGTTAAGAAGAGAATTTATTTTAAAATTTATTTAAACCTGGAAAATACACTTAGGAATACTGGGTTAGGGACAATAAAAAAGTTTAGAAAAGAACAATACTGAGAGAAAAAAGCGATTTAAGGACTTAATTTGGGATTAAGGTTTGCGCAGTAAACACCTAATTAGTGATAATGAAGCTTTATTAAGCACTGAGAAGTTTTGACTAAGGATCTTTTGAATAATTAGGCAAAAGCCTTATGGGGCTTTCAAGAGAAAAGTATTGTTATTCATCGGCGATTTCATTTTATTTGGGCATAAAATGTTTATGTAGAGCATTGGAAGGAAAATACATAATGGAAAATACATTACCCAAGATATATCTATACTTATCTGTACATAACAGAAACAACATTCGAAGATCATAACATAAATATATGGACAAATATAAACGCAAATGATATTTGCAAATGCAATTTTTCATTTTTATCTAATTTCCATCCCGTGCCCTCAATAATAAATATAATTAATTTATATTTGTTTAAAATTTTTAAAAATATTTAACAATATATTCTAATATACCGTCAATAAAAATAATAATAATGAATTTCGCTCTTTGAGTGATAAAATAAAAATAAAACACTGCACCCCTACTTCCAAAATGATCTGTGATAGCAGAATTTAAAGAAATTATTATTAGGAATCTGGAATTATCAAATATTGTATTTATCTCGCCAATCACTCAACAGCAGTTAGGCTGCATGGGTATAATTTATGTAAGGAGTAGAATTATTAAAATTTAAATTTCCGTAGGCCATATTCGCTTTGTAGCAAATCATGCATGCACAAAGAACGATGTTGTTCATATTCGCTGCATTGTTTACTTAATAAGTACTTTTAATTATTCAATGAAATAATAATTAAAACTAATAATACATGCTGGGAGGGAACAATTTCCTGTGTAAGGTTCACATATAAGGCTATAAATAATTTACTGCGTTTTATGTATTTCCCTTCATTTTGCGTTCATGGCTAATATAATAAATTAAAATAAATACATATTATTCGTATAGGTACCAGGATAAATATAATACCAGATAGCAAAATAAAAAATTTGATTAAAAAAATCGAGAAAAAAATTATACATGCATAAACTGTATATTAGTCGCTTTTAATTAATTATTTCTTACATATGATTTTTTTATTTCATTTTCTAAAACAAGGAATTTATGTTTTATGCTTCGATTTTTAATATTTACAAGATATTTACAGGCTACCAGGCCTGTATACAATCTAGTTGTATACAACCTTACAATTAATAATAATAAATAAATATCTATAATAATAAATAAATCAGTATCTAAAGTGTTTCCCATCGTTGAAGGACATATATGGTTCAGTATTATAAGAATCATTAGTCACGTCGATTAAAAAAAGGAATCGGGTTTCCTCTGGAACGACTTCAAGCATTTTTAACTGGATTTAGAATTGTTTTTAGCATAAATGCCTTGTAGTGCCTGCTTATGTATGCATTTAAAAATCATAAATAAAGCCAATCAATTTTAAATTCCGTGAACATAACTCATTGCTATCTATCGTATCCAATTTTATTTCCGGTCAAACTCATAATAATATTAATGAACACTACACGAAAGATCCTAATATAACCAGAAAATTGACCACGAAATAGAAAAAAAAATAATGTAGTGGGTGTAGAAAGAACCGACACACAAGTGTTTTTATAAAATATATTGAATATGGAAGCATTCCAAGGCAGGAAAGTAAAAACAAATTGGCCTGAAGTGGTCAGAAGTTATGAAGAAAAAATGCAGTGAACAGGTTAAAAGATATTGGTATAAAATGAGGAGCAACGAAAAAGAAATTGACAAAGTATAGCTTTCTCAATATTCTAACTTGATATGCCAATTATCTTAATATAAAAAAAAAGAACTATTACAAGCCGTGAAAGGTCTTGGGTTCATTACGTGGTAGATACGATTCTGTTTCTTGGGCAATGGTTGTGAAGGGAGCTGATTTTTTCGCCTTCACAAACAACCTTTTCACCCAATAGAGGCTGGGTGAGCCACAGGAGGATTTGTGGATACCACAGAATCCTCCAGTGACTGTTAACAGATTATATACTTTTTTGCTTTAGCCGGATTTGGACCCGGAACCTCCAGCGTAGTAACTCAGCACTCAACACACTGAGGAACCTCTCTTCGGGATTAAAAAATAACAATAATGAAGTCTTAATTTATTCTGGGAGGCAAGTATTAATATATAAATTATTAAGTCTTAGAGTATAATATAATTAAACTTAATTAACTATTACACTTAAATTAATAAATCAAAAAGAATTTTAAAAAATAATAAAAAAAATCCGAATTAGCTCCAATAACAATATTTAATAAGAACCAAATTAAAATAAAGAAAAAAATAGAAATAAGATGACAATAATTGTATAGAGAGACACAGTTGATAGTTACATGTATATCAAATTAATCAAATTTTATACCAAAAAAACAACAAAAATAATGAAAGAATAATCCAAATAATACCATCTATGATAAAACATCATTCATTCTTCAATTAGAAAAAAAAAATTAAATGGATTTATTGAAATTTACAACTTTACACTAAATACATCAAGTAAATATAATGAAAGATAAATCATGTCCCGAGATAAAGGCAAGTAGAGAAACTACCCAGTGGTAGTACTCAAATAAAAAGTTCAACTTAGAAGGTCACGAGGCCATCTTCTTTTCAGACGCCTCGGAGTGTTATCAGGAATTGAAGAGGTTGCGAGGTTTGAAATTAGTGGGTTTGAGTGGAAATGAAGTTTGTCATGAAGAGATTGATATCGGATTCGTGCCAAATCAGCAACAAACGGAACATTAAGGTCATTATGGATTATTTTGTTCGTAACAAAGTAAGGAGCATTGAGGATTTTAGGAAGGATTTTAGATTGTAAGGATTGAATAGTAGAGGAATTCGATGGCTTAGTGGAGCCCCAAGCTATATTCCGTACGTCCAGATGGGTCTGATACTTGTCATGTATATGAGTCTTTTCTAATTAATTGGGAGCTTAGAGCGTTTGTCTAGTAAATCTTGATCGGCGAGCTGTTTCTTGTCGTTTCAGTCTAGTAAGAAAATTTTAATCTCAAAACTGAACATACTATTTCCAATTTTTTGCTTATCTTAAGGGTATTAGGTGATTGAATACGCGGGATTTGAAGATGGTAAGGTATTATAAGAAGTAAATATTTGATTGCTACCAAATGGAAAGGAATAATATTTCACAGTGATATAAAAAGAAGGAATAATTTCGCCACATTTCCACTATTCCTGTAATAACTCATGAGTAATTTTTATTCATACTTCCCTAGAATTACCCTCTGCTAATAAAAGAGCTAGTAGTTAGTAGCTCCTTTGCAACTTTATTTCCATATTTATATGCTAAGCAGTCAACCTTTATTATGCAGATAAATTCTGTTGTTAGTGTTTTCAGCAGGCTACCTTATGCAAATTGTGGGCCAGAACAAGGTATTAATTTCATACGTGTCACAATCCTCCTTATTGCTTGTTTATTTGTAAGTTTGTTTGTTATAAATAAATTATACATTGTTTTATAACTTAGATTATCGCAAGAATCAATAGGTTTAGAGTTCATTAAGCTCAAACACGAAAGTAAAAATACATTTCTGTGTTTGAAACTGTTGTCTTGTTGGGTTCATCCGTGGTTGTTAACAATTAAAAGCATGTAATAATTGGTTTTAAAACTTTTATTTAATTACTTTGTGATATTTTTTGGATGAATATTAATTTTATTTAGGATTTTTTTTTCGTAGGAATTTCTATAAATTAGACATTACTTATAGTTGTTTAAGAAAAACAAAAAACACCCGGTATAACCCATGATAGGTCTTGGATTCAGTACATTTTAGGGACTGTAATAAAAATGCTTAGTGAATCTACGTAGACTTAGTGGCTCACTAATGATGATGGTTTTATAAATAAAGAAGATATATATGTGTAAAGAAAGCAGTGTATACTAGCTCATGCATTTAACTATTGTTGTTTATTTATTTAATTAACGTTATTAAATGACCGTTTTAAACCAAATATTTGCCTTATTATTTCTTTGATATTAAATATAATTAATAATCAAAGTATACTCCAATGGTGTCTGGCACCCTTATTCTTTTCCAACGTCGTATCTCCAATACTAAATTTATCAAAATAACGCCGCACAGTGCCCTGCTCAAAGACACCTTCTTCACGTCATTAGCCACCTGCTAGCTAATCGTTCGATCCCACGCTGATACCATTTCTTGGGATAGCTGTAAAAAAAAACGGTACTTTTCCAATCTAAAGCCCATCTACCCCAGCACGCTCCTCTGGCACTTACCTCAACTATTTGGCACCTGTCAGGTTATGATGCCTCAAATATATTTGAAATAGTAAACAGACAACAGGATTCTTAGGAAATGAAATAGGAGATGATATACAGCTAAAATATGATATTTTAGCTGTATATCATATTTTCTCTTTAAATTGAAAGTATATAAATAATACTGAATAAATAAGAACGTAAAAAATAACATTTATTATAAACAATATTCATTACAAATAAGAATATCACATCAAACAGTGTCGTATATACACAACAATCAAAACAATTAACCCTAAAACATCACATTGTAGTTAAATCTAATTTTTTATGTTCAATATTTAAATTACAAAATAAAAATTAACATCTGATAAACATTTATTATAAACAATCTTGATTAAACACAGCAATATATAGGAACAATGATAAACAATATTAATTAAAAATCAGAATATGTTTTCACATTATCACAATATGTTAAATATCACAATTATAAACAATGTTCCCCAGTTGCAGTTTCATATTATGTCCCTTTTTACATGACATTTTGCGGGGAATGACGTTCCGCTCCTGTAGAAATACCACAGCTGACTTTTCATCAATAACCTCCCGAAAAATCTTCATCAAATTCCAACTCATATTGTATAAATGAAATGAAAACAAATAAACGTCAACTCAACACAAACAATAACAAAGGACTAAGGAAGGTTCGCCTCACACTAGGAGGTAGTTAACCAAACTGCCACTTGGGGCACTGGGGTAGATGGGCTTTAGATTGGAAAAGTACCAAAAAAACTCTCGGACCGCAATTTCAACTTCGTAAAATTATCGATTTTTCCTTGAACAAAATGGGTCGTGGATCGAATCAAGTAGTAATTCGATGGTGCGAGGTATGGGCTTGATATGGTGGTTGAAAAATAAATCTCATATCAGAAGGTGTTTTCAATAAATTGTCACAAATTTGCAATTTTTCACCTTCCCAATGGAGCGTAGATGGCGAACAGTATCTTTCGACATAGCACACTCCCTGACAAGTTCATAAGTACTTGTGGATGGATTTGACTCATCAATGCAGAACCTCATCATATATTAACGGTATATATATTAACGGTCGTCCGGGGACATTATTCTTTTCCAACGTTGTATCTACTATGCTAAATTTGTCAAAATAACGGCGCGCAGTGCGTTGGCCAAGGACACCTTCTCCTACTTATTTAATAATTTCACGCTTCAGGGGTTGTGAATTTTTTTTTTCCAGTAATGCCTGAAAATTGCGAGAATTTTGTAGGACACTTTCAAGTTTCTTCTGTGAAACAAATAGCTTAACTGAGGCTTTCATTAAAGAAGTCGATTGGAGTTTAACAAGCTTAGAGAATTATCTAAAGGGATTATTAAGTACTGGTAAGTATTAAATAGAATTAAAATATTTTCTTGAATGAATCAGTATTGAATTATTGATTTTTTTGCTTAGTTGTTTTTGTTTCTTTTTCGTAAAGAAGGTATACATTATGTAAAGAAATTATATATTCTTATATATATATATATATATATATATATATATATATATATATATATATATATATATATATTAAATTATATTATATTTTATATTATATTCTAGTCCAATTATTTAAATGATGTTTTTAATTTATATATTCTCGTTAATTGGTTAACATCTTGTCATGATTCGTATATTTTGTTATTTACTTTGTTAGCACTTTATAAATACTTTAAGATTTGTATTTATTATCTTGACTTTTGGCCGGATATATATTATGTTTCTTTTTCTGTTCATGATTTCTTTCCTAAAGAGACTTAGGACTAGAATAAAGTTACTTTTCTATTCTATTCCAAATCGACGATTAAAGGGTACTAGTAGATTTAAGGGCCTGCTGACATCAGCGCGCTCAGGTGTCAGTTACCTCAACTATATGGACCTTGTCAGGTTATGCATGAATTTTAAATAGGCATTGCCTTTCATTATGATACAACAGATTTATAGGAAATGAAATAAATGAGAAACATGTAGACAAAATTAAACTAGAAGTCAAAATTTATTACAAGCAATATTCAGTAAATAACAATTTCTAACTAAAATATGATATTTTTTTTTAATTTTTAAAATAAAAACATTTAAAAATTAAAAAAAATTGTCATATTTTAGTTAGAAATTGTTATTTAATGTTTAAAATAGAAATATTTAAAATATGATGTTATGATAAACAATGAAAGATTTATTCCAAACAATGCTCATTAAAAAGAACAATATCTTCAAGAATTGCATCAAAAGGGTCTCTTCCCTTTAACTTCGTTATATAAAATGGACAATAGTCTCCAAAAGTAATGCACTATTCCTCAACCACGTATTTAATCGAATACCCAGGGTCTTGTTGCATCCTTTTTTCTAGTATCTCCATCTAATTTTATTCCCCACTTGCAGTTTCATATGATATCCATTTCCACAACGCATTTTCTGCGGAATGACATTCCGCTCCTGAAGAAACCTAACAGCCGATTTTTCATCGTTCACCGTGCGAAAAATCTTCTTCAAATTCCAAGTCATATTTGAAGAAAATAATCAAAAACACATTCACGTTCAACTTCACTTAAACAATAACAAAACAATAGAAAGGTTACTATAACAGTAGGAGATGGTTAAGACAAGTGACACCTGAGCGCGCTGATGTCAGCAGGCCCTTAGTACCGATTAAAGTATACTTTCGTGGTAAGAAAAAAGTACTATCGCTGATGCGCAGACTCCAGTACGATCTGAGTCCCACGTCCCTAAGGAGCAGATAGGTACTCGTAGGTACTCCACTGAGGATCTGTTGAATATTGGATAGGATGGCGGCCCTTAGTACACCGTAGCACCACCTCACTCAACCGGAGGAACAGGTAAATAATCTAGAAGGCAGAGACTGCAGGTGAGGCGCCAGCTGGTAAAGAGTGGTTTTATTCCCTCTCGTGTTAAAAGGAACAGATTCATCAGGAAGTTAATGGCCCAATAAAGGAAACAATCCGACTTTACGACTCAGGCCTTTCCACCTTTTATCGTTTTATTGCACCCAATACTTATCCCTAACCATCAATCCCTTTCCTAACCTGAAGATAATCCAACAAACCCTTCTTTTCCCTCCCTGGTGAATAAATGATCCCAGTAATAAAATATTATTCCGCGTCTTTTCCAGTAAAGAAATGGCATAATAACTCTACTATAACCTATATTCACGGTTACAGAAGTTGATACATAAAATATTTATTATTAGGTTATAAAGGATGTTATGATTTGGAATATTGAAAGGGTCATTTTTTTTTTAACGAGAAAAACATTTTATATTTACTTTATACTTAAATATAATAAAATATTTATTATATTATTATATTATCGGTATCTACATGACTTCTTTTTGGGGACGTTTCGTGATTATATTGTTCCCATAATCACACCTAATTAATGAAGAAGAATATTATCTCATCAATGTAATAAAGTACCTGCTCAATGTGTTCATTATTAAAGAGTTTTGATTGATGAAATATGTATCGCTGAATTGCAGTTCATATTCTTGAACAATATTTGTATGTACATGATGAAAGTATTGAACAGGTATTTTGGTTGATTGATGTGGTAATATAATTTTTTCATCAATTTGACATGATTATGCGAACAATATATAGGGTTGGCAACTAAGTCATTGCCGATTTCAAATAAGAAGGCAAATTCAGAATTTTTGTTTAAAAATATAACTTTATTCAATTAGATATTGCCCGTTCTTGTCGATGACCTTTTTCCATCGTTCTGGCAGCGTAAAAATTCCCCGTTCGTAAAATGTCTGGTCTTTGCTATTAAAAAACTGAATTAGGTGTGATCTGACATCATCCGCGTTGTTAAAAATTTTACCATTTAAAGAGTTTTGCATGGAACGAAACAAATGGTAATCCGAAGGCGCAAGGTCAGGGCTATATGGTGGGTGTGACAAAACATCCCAACCCAGTTCCAATAATTTTTGCCGAGTAACCAAAGATGTGTGGGGCCTTGCGTTATCATGATGGAAAACAACACCCTTCCGATTTGATAATACCGGCCGCTTTTCTTCAATTGCATCCTTTAGTTTGTCGAGTTGTTCAACATACACATTTGAATTTATCGTTTGGTTCTGCGGCATGAGTTCAAAATACAAAATTCCTTTGTGATCCCACCAGACTGACAGCATAATCTTTTTTGGGTGAATATCTGCTTTTGATGCTGTTTGGGCTGGTTGATCTTGCTTCACCCACGATCTCTTGCGAGTAACATTGTTATAAACTATCCACTTTTCGTCGCCAGTAACTAGGTTCTTCAGAAATGGATCATTTTCATTGCGTTTCAGTAGCGAATCACAGATGCTAATCCGTTGCGTCAAATGAATTTCCTTTAGCTGGTGAGGGAGTCATAAATCAAGTTTCTTGACATAACCAAGGGTTTTTAATTTTTTTTCAATGCATGTATCCGACACATTGAGCTTCTCTGCAATGTCTCGTGTTGTGCTGTGACGATCTGAATCGATAATGGCCTTAATATGGGTTTCATCCACTTCGACTGGGCGGCCAGATCGTTGTGCATTTTTCAGTGAAAAATCACCGGAACGAAATCTTTCAAACCAATTTCGACACTGCCTTTCTTTTAAGGCTTTATCTCCATATACGGCACATAACTTCTTTTGTGCTTGCGATGCGTTCTTCCCTTTTCGGAAGTAATACAATAAAATGTGTCGGAAATGCACGTCCTGTTCTTCCATTTTTAAATTGGGATAAAAACAAAACTAAAGAACTAATCAAAAAAATTTTTTTACTAATTAAACTTAGAAGTCCGTACAGTAAGAAAAAAATATAGGTTAGATGCTCTGGCCACGTTAACAAAACAAAAGAAAGTGTAGAGTGAATCTATCGACAAAAACGGCAATGACTTAGTTGCCAACCCTATAGTTTCGAAACGTCGCCAAAATTAAGTTAAATTCACAGACTGAATATGAAGATCTAAATGTAAAGGTTAGGTTAGGTAGAATTGCTTATGGACACTCAACATCAAGGGTCTTCAGTGTCCGTCCTTCAATCTATATTATTTCTTTGTTTCTTTATTCTTTATATTCTTGACCATTTTTTAAATTTTGTTAAAAATATTATATTTTTTTAGAAATTTGATGACTGTGTCTATATTTTTGTTATTATCACTAAGAATATTTGGGAGGTATATTTGTAATTGAACTTCCTGAAAGTAACTATCCCAGAGGGGGCAGTCCTCCAGTATGTGTTTAATTGTTAATTGTGTGTTACTGCATGTTGTGCACTTCGGTGGATCGTCCTTTGTTTTAATGTAACCATGGCTAAGTCGGGTGTGGCCTATTCTGAGCCTTGTTACAACCACCTCTTCCCTTCTGTTACTGCGGTTGGAACTTTTCCATATTTTTAATTCCTTTTTTACAGCTTTAAGCTTATATAGTTCCCCAGTATTTTCGCAAAGCTTGGCCCAAGCTAGTAAATATTATATACATATTTATTTATTAATGGGCTCTACAGTCTTTGAAGAACCTTGGCCTTTGCTAATTTCTTCTGTCATTCCCCTCCACGGGTTTATACCCAGTTCAGTTCACCAACCACTTCTTCGAGCCACTTGAGACGGGGCCTCCCTCTTAATCTTGAACTCTCATTCGGTATCTCGTACATCATCCTTCTAGTAGGTAGTTCTCGTTGGGTCCAGTTAATAATTTATAAATAGGTAGGCCATGTTTTATAGTCTATTGTCTCATACTGCCAATTGTTACAGCATTACTTTCCAAGAGTCTAAAAAAAAATCACCAATTCAGTTGATTCAGGTATTTTTTTTCTAATTGTGTTTTTATATTAATTTTTGTTATTTGTTACTGACTTTTTGTTTTGTTTAATAGATTTTCAGATGTTTCTATTTTTAAAGTGAGTCTTATTCTTATTTGGTAGAATAAGATGTAGAATACATAAAACCAATTATAATATATAAATGCTGCAGGACATCCAATGGGTATCCACTGGTATGAAAAAAATCACTAAGCACCGTTAGAGGATACAAAAAAAACTGTAGCACTATAACTCTTAATGGCTGTTGGGTTAGGTATTCGGCAAGGGATCTTACAATATCCAAGCTAAAGGATGTGCAAGAAAGTAATTTGGCCTAGAGGTATTATCTCCCTAATTCCCTGAGAGGTTTTCCAGAAACCACAGATTTGATTCACGGATTTTAACAGAAAAAATAATATATATACTACACTATATTGAAGAAATGATACGATACTGCATATTTTTTTTTTTATTAAAACTATTAATATTAATTCATATGTTCCTTTACATTTTTTTTTATTTACTATTTTATTATTTAAAGAAAAAGAATGGTACAATACACGAAACATTATGCAGAAAGGAAGTAACTAACGACGGAGACAGGAAACGTCCCTAAAATAAACGAGATAGCTTTAACGAGACTGGATGTTTTCGACACGTTTGTTTCTAGAGCTATTATTCAGAGCATTGTATTGTTTGGAAATATTTATAAATACAAATCCCATTGTCGACTTTTATAAATATCTCATAAAGGTTTTTATTTTCATAATTGAATTCTTCTCTATCAGAAGTTATAATTACAATGGAAAAAACTAATACATGGCAACTCTAGAGGAAAAACAAATTTAAAAGAGTGTTGATTTGTGATATCTTCAGCCTCGGTGAATAAATTAAAGAACTTCGTCTGGAATGAGTTGATTGATTTTTAGAATGCGGAATCGTATCATTCTCATGGTATACAGGGGCCTATACACGGTCAGTATTGCTGACAGTATAGTCACATGCTGTGGCATCGTGTAGTGGCAATACTGATGTACTGAAGTGGGGTATTGAGGGGTGATGGATCACTCCATCATTCCTCAGTCCAACCCAGCGTAAGGGGGGGGGATACTGACAGTATTACTGATCGTGTAAGCCATTCTTCAGTATTTTGTACCTGTTGAGTGCGCCGCATCACCGATTTCCGATTCCGATAATAAAAACATAGCCAAATTTATCAAAAGTTTTACATGATTTATGTTATGTTTTTCCTTAAAACTTCATTTTTTTCTTATAAAAACAGGGTGGAACTTGATTATTTTATATGTAAAACTACTGAACGGATTTGGATCAATCTTTACATTAATATAGGTTATACATCATAATAACACATAGGCTACAGCAAGGGCAGATTTAGGGGGGGCACGGGGGCACGGTTTTTTGTGTTCTGTGAAGAATCCATTATAGTACATAATTAAAGGCAAATCAGGAACTTAGCATCTTGAAATTTGCAGATAGGTTCTTTGTATAATTTTAGGAAGAAATTTGGATAATTCCACTCCCAAGGGTTTCTTAATTTAATAGGGGTTCAAATATTGTATGGAATCCGTCAGTTTTGAAGTTAGACATCTGAAATTTTGGATGTACGAGTAACTTCTAGATAAAAAAAAAAAATTAAATTATTTATTTAAAATGATTTGTCACGAAACTTTATGTGGCAGACCAAATTTCAAGCGAGCGAATTCGCGGGCAAAAGCTAGTATATATATATATATATATATATATATATATATATATATATATATATATATATATTACTTCAATTTAATTTTATTTGCCTTAATATAGTTTTTTCACTGTAGAAATGAAAACTTCACAGGTTTCTATCACAACCCAGCTGATGACCACTGGATAAATTAGCGTTCAAAAGTTCTCAAAATTTCGGCCTGTTGCTATATAGCGTAGGGTAACAGCCAACCGCTGCTTTGGGCTTATAGTTTCCCTCGTATTTGCTTCTTGTTTTTTCATATGAGGAGAAACCATATTTGATAAATTATTGAATAAGTTTCCATTCATCCGAATAATTATAATAAGATGCCTTTTAACACATCCTTCTCACTTACACCTCGGCCTACCCTTCAGAAGCTTCCCACTCGGCACAGCGCTTATTAACTTTTAGGGATCCGTTCAGGAAGTCCAAAACTATAAATATCACAATATTTTAAAAAAGCGAAGTTTAATATTTTCTAAGTTAAGAGTCATCTTAGTTCCTCCTCCTATTCCAGGAAAATAGCAACCTTTAAGCCTGTTCACCATTTCAATTTTAACAAGTTGCCAATAAAAATTACCAAGAAAGTCTATTGATAAGTATATCATACAGTCGTCTTTCAAGCATATCATTTTACCTCTACGATTTATTATTGGCATAATAGTATTCCAAGCCTATCCAATTTTATTCAGGTTAGTAAATGCTAAGGTAAATATTCCAGTGAAGTGGACCGATATGAATATTATTCGAGATTTATTGAGAACGATTGCAGCGGAGCGGATCTGCATCGAAGCCATTGTGCTCCTAATCTAATCTGGTATTATTATCATAACACATAGTTATCTCGATGATTTTCACATGGAAATAATCTCTGCCCGTTGGCTGGTTCTGATTTCCATTAATGACCGTAGAGGTAGGATTTTGAACGGCTATAATCGAATATTGGTGATTAATTAAAATTTAATCCATTTCCATATTTCAAATAAGCTCCAAAATTTCTTCGTATCAATTTTAAGATCGTTATTCAACAAATCGCTACTCCAAAAGAACATAAAAAAAATTAAGTTTTCAATACAGATATTCCCTATTCAATATATTTACTTTTCTTTTAACTAATTATTCTACTTTCGAGATTTATAATTAGCCAAAGTATAAAAAGGAAAAATAATTTTTCCAGATTTAAAATAAACTTTTGAAAATAAGATCGCCCGATATAAACTTCTTAATTCTAAGTGGTGTATATGCAAATTTTGTTATTTAAGGATTCTGTTGTGTTTAACGATATCCTTAGCAACTCCTGTCCAGAAAAACCAAGATAAAACTGTACGAAACTCTAGTTAGGCCCATAGTTAACCATGGCGCAAAGATCCGGTGTACGAGTGTATTGGGTGCTGGTATAAAATACTGTATTTTGGTATTTTGGGTCGTTTTATTAAAATTCATAACAATTTTAACATTAAGGAAGCTGTCCGAATTTCTGAACAGACGGAAATAAGTCTGCTGAGGTTGTTTGGGAGGATTTGGGAGAGAAATTAAACCCAACTCGTTTAATTTCTTCACTGAGTTACCAGCCTGCCGGGCTAAGGACCCGCGATCTTGGGCTTAGTAGTTTGTTGCGCTAACCACTAGACCACAGGTAGCCCCTATTATCTCCTGTGCAAGCGTCCAAAGTGTACATAGACGGTATTGCTTTGACAGTGGCGGTATAATTTTCGTTGATTCACATTATTTGTTTCGCGACTGATCTATGATACTCGAGGAATATTGTATTTAGTAATAGGCTATTGTAATAGTAATATTGTAATTAGTAATAAAATAATATATGGCTATAAGCAAATTGTTTAATAATATAGTTTTGTAGCAAGATAGTTTCATCAAAGTTTCCGTGTTGTCAGCAATGTAAACTTCCTTTCACGCATATATATATTTTTTTTTTGTTTTATTTTATTTTAAAATATATACAAATTTAGTGGGATAATTCCTTACAATGAAAATGAGTTCACATTACAACGGTTACTGATTAATATGTTTTTGTTGTTAGTAAAATTAAAAAAAAAACAACAACAGAACAGGGAGTACATATGATTTACTTAAGACAAAATTTATGTATAACATAATACAAAATGCATATTATTTATAATAGTATGTGTTTTGTTCGTCTGTGTCTGTATTTTGGTGTTGTTGTTTTTGTATAATTTCCTATTTCTTGTGTGAGTGTGTTGTCTGAAAGTTGGCATGAGGTGAAGAATCTGAGGGTTTGTTAGTGTATGAATTTTTGTATTGTTGGGATGTCCAGTTCTTTGAGCATTGTGGTGATTTGGGTATATATTGGATAGTTTTTTATGATTCTTAGACATTTGTTTTGGAAGATCTGTATTTTGTTAATGTGATATATATATTTCCTTCACGAATCGGCTAGCAAGTACCACGCGAATATCACTCAAATCTTCACACAAATCACACTCTCCGCCTTCCGTCTACTCCAATCCTCTCTCATCTTCCTGGACTGGTCCTATCGGTGTTCCTTAGTCTATTTTCTCCCTCATCTGTTCTTCCTTTCCGCAAGAACCACAACTTCTTTTAGTTTTTATCCCGAAAAGCTCTCTATCCAAGCAGTCCTTATCCTTGGTTTTTAGCTCCTCTTTTATTTTCTTCACATATCCATCTATACACTTATAGCTTAATACTTTATCAAAGAATGTTTTATTCATCTTCTTATTGCTCATTCTGAACACGTGGACGTAGAACCTGATGACGGTTTCAAGATCTTCCAGATTTTTGTATATTTCTTCGTTGGATTTTCGCCTATACCCCTATATATATATATATATATATATATATATATATATATATATATATATAAATATATATATATAGTTCATAAGATTGTCTCTGTATATCTCTTTTACATTCATACTATAATTGCTCAATAACTCATATTTCCTAAGTCATTGTTAACTTCTGTCTGTCATTTAAGAGTAGAGGCCCCTTCCGATTGACTAGTACAGGTTGTTTTTTAAAGCTTTAGCTGAATAATGACAATATCCTTGCAGCACGATGTGAGGGTTTGGCAGTTACAAGCGAACGCGGTGGTAATGTTTCTTGCAGCTAGGGCTGACGAATTTTCGAGTCAGTTCAGATAAAACAAATATACGAATACCGCGTGTTTCCTTGGTAATATTATGTGGCTAATAAACAATGTTTGTTCAATTGTAGTGATAGTAAATATTATCAAAAAAAGTAGCATTAATACAAGCTCATTACGATATGTAAAGATAAACATAATAAAATCTTTTTGAAATAATAAAAATGTACATTTCATATGAAACAATAATTTTCTACATATTATATGATATTATATTACGGTAAAGTTTTATTATTGATAACAGAAGTAATTGAGAGCAACCTTAAAACTACTTCATATGATTCCTCTGACTTTATATGTAGCTTATTAAAAAACTCCAACCTCACTTTTCCCAACAGAGTAACAGAGTAGATTGTTTTTTGTGATTGTTCTGGATAAGTAAAAATGATTTAAACTTTTTAGTCCAACCGCTGACACAACATTTAATCATATTAGTGAGCTGAAAATTATCCATGAAGTTTTTAAAAAAACGTTTGGGAAAAAAAAGTTGTCTAACAGAATTTCGTTTCCATGTCCGTTATAAATAAATATAACGGTAGATGGCGGAGGGTTTGGTTAATGTTTGTTTCATTGTTCCCTCGTGTTTCTGTTTTCTTTTAAATCACTTTTTGATTGATTTCTTTTTTCTATCTTTCACGACCCGGGCTTTTGTACTCTACTTCTTTCTCAGGAAACCCAGTATAATCTTACTGGGGAAAATATTAATAAATAAGTAAAAGTAAATACGAGAAATAAAAATACATAAGTTCTGACGAAAATATCAATTATTTACTGTACTAGTCCTAAATTTTGCCTATCCAGGTATTATTAGAATAGGGACATTTAACTAGTACCTGACACCGTAGAAACTAGGGGCACAATTTTACGTTCCCCTACATAGACATAACCATGGATTTTTTACCCCCGTCGAAGCCACGACCTAGAGCATAGAAGGTTGTTATGCTAATTATTACACTATAATTTGTTTTAATGTTAAATAATAATTTTTAGTAAGTCATAAAGGTTCCTACTCACCCTCTATTCCCAGTCTGCTGGCGTTCCTCAAGGTAGCATCCTCGGTCCTATCCTTTACACAGTATATACAGCTGACATTCCAACTCATCCTAACACCTTCATCTCCACGTATGCTGATGACACAAGTGTGTTATCAGTTAATAACGACCCATATATTGCATCCCAATCCCTTCAATTACACCTATAAAGCCTCGAAGAATGGTGTCGGAATTGGAGAATTAAAATCAATCCCAGCAAGTCCCATCAAATTACCTTTACCCTTCGTCGAAAACCCATGACTTCCTGCCCTACTGTATTCTTTAATAGTACTCCACATATCCCTGTTGAACAGATTCGCTACCTGGGACTCAACTTAGACAAGCGTCTTACTTGGAACCCTCACACAAGACTGAAAAGACAAGAAACAGCTAGACGCTTCCGACTACTTCAACACATACTAGATAAACGATCAAAGCTTCAGATCAATTACAAAAGACTTATTTATGTGACTGTTATAAGGCCAATATGGACTTATGGAATTGAACTATGAGGCTCCACCAAACCATCGAATTCCTCTCGTATCCAATCCTTGCAATCCAAAATCCTTCGCAAAATCCTAAACGCTCCTTATTTTGTCACAAATAAAACCATCCATAATGACCTTAACGCTCCATATGTTACCGATTTAGCCCATTCCACCCAGATACCTATCATTCCACAATAAACTTCAAACCCATCCAAACCCACTAGTTTCCATCATTGCATCCAATTAAAGATAACCCTCCGAGGCGTCTGAAAAGATGATGGCCTCGGGACCTTCTATTATAGAACTTTATTAGAGTGCTGCCAGTAGGTAGTATCTCTACATGTCCTATCATGTATTATTTACTCTTATAGCAATTGTACTAGATGTATGTATTACAGTTGTACAACTCAATAAAATAATCAAATCAAAATAATAATTTTTAAATAGATGAAACCTTAACTTATATTAATTAATTAATTAATATAAGTTAAAATTATAAAATTAATTATAGGTTTATAAGGGATTTTCCACTGAATAACAATAAAAATATACTGACACTGTTTTTCAAAATATTTCGCATAAAAGACTTAGTAAATAATTATACATGATAGTTCTTTACTACTGCTGAGTTGTTTATGCTTAGGATTACGGATTAAAATCCAGCTGTGGCATATAGATTATTTAATCTTGATAAAAAGATGTGGATCTCAAGACTCTCTGGGGTTCACCCAGCTTCTAGAAAACCAATAATAACTATAATATATGAAACAAATCTGGTGTTTTCTCGAAAAAAGTGAGTTTTAATACCTATTAAAAATGTATTTAAAATCGCTAGAAAAAGAAAAAAAAATATGGAAATTGAACCATTAAAAGCAAAGATATAGCCCATCTACCATAATAATTATACTTAATAATTTATGTACATATCATTTCAAAAATAAAAATAAAATAAAATTTACTAATATATTCTGGTTTTCAAAACATAAATAACAGATTAAAGAATAAACAATTACTGGTGCTATGATAGAAACAATAAAAATAAATAAACAAAATAACAAAATGATAAACAATTAGGCAGTTTTGAACTCCCATCATGTAATAATACACTTTATGTAACTTATCTACACTGTCGATATTGAATATAGCTTGGATACTTTTGTTATCAGAAGATACTGAGATAAGTCACCATTGATAAACAAGAAAGTGTTCGAATAATTGAGTAATATTTCCGTAATAGTGTTACATAGTTCTTCCAGTATTCTATCCATATCACATACAGAGGGAAAGTAAATGTTTAATAATATATACAATACTTGTTCCTGAAATAATGTAAATTTATGAAATAAGGTTTACAAGTCAATAATAATAACATGAAAAAGATATAAGAAATAATATTCATAGAGAAAGTTATAACAACACACTAGACACTTCACTAATTAAATAATCACTTAATCAGTAACCAGTAATTAAGTAATAATAAATAATACCCGTTCTAACTTTCATGCTGCTAATTACTTTTCACGCATTGCACGATCATGAAAAGTAATACTTCATCACGAAAATACTCTACTTCATCAACTAAAGTTCTCTGTATTCAATGTAAAAATTATTCAAAAAGTTCAATATCGGAATATAAGCAATATTTTTTTTTTCTTGCGGAACTTTTAGAGCGGTGAAATTTAGAAAAGTAGAGAAGAAAGGAGCATAGAGACGGAATAAAAGGCTGTAGGGGATTCAATCAATTAGTCCTATTCAACTTTGGAAAACCGAAAGGGATTTTATTCCCGCGATTCATACGCTCTTCTCAAGTCTACAATATTTCCTCTCAACCGTACAATATTCCTTGAAGAAAAAATATTAAAAAGTAAAAAAAACAAACATACATACTCATGAATGTCTCTATTACATAAAAGAAATTGAAAATTAGGGAGAAAATTTAGTCGAAATGGGAAAAAAATTCATCATACGTCCAATCCTCTGATTTGATTACTTCGTAACGATTAGTAATAAAGAAAAACAACAATAAGAAATTCAAAGCTATTTATTGTAATTGCAGTAGGTTCTAGATTCAAACAGGACCGTAGCAAATTAATTAATATGATATCATCTAAAGATTAGCCCTGATTGGGAGGGGGACCTGGCGGTTGAGCCTGATCTAGGACAAATCGCCTCCCTACAAAAGTTTTATCCTAGAAACAGTCTCTACCATGTGCTGGATCAAAGACAATTCATGGCTTGTTGTGATATCGGACAAGTAATAAACAAGATTACTTCTAGAACAAAAGACGTTGTTCTAATCCTTGATTCATAAATTTACATCATCAGTCCTCGATTGACCCTGTTGTATTATAGAATGGGTACATTTAATTTGGGGGTAAATTTGACTTAATCTCCTCCTTGAACAATCGTTAGAAACAGTATAGCTCTTAATATTTTCTCTAATCATCATAGAAATTAACTTGAGTGGTACCTGTAAAATTAAAGAAGGCTTACAAGGTGTTATAAATGTTTGTTTTTTTTTATTTAAAGCGTGCATAATGATTAATGTATAGTGTTTTCGTTATTACATGAATTTTACGAAAAAAGTATCCCTAAATTTTATATTCTTTTCCTTAATGAGGAAATTCTTAGAAACACGTGAATACGGTGTACGGTGAATACATTAAATTAGTATAACATTAAAATTCACAAATTTTATCTTGTCCAATGTTTTGTAAATTAACATTTTTTAAAATCAAAATCAGACCAAATAAGTCTAGTACTTATTTTTTTTTTACTGCACCCCCCAACTATCTCCGTTCTCCATTTTTTTAATCATATTTTTCACTAGCTCAAAAAAAAATTCTGAAATAATTTCATAAATATTTAAAAAATTGGTTGTTAGTTCATTTAACGTTACTTTATGCTGCTATGGCTAATCGGACGATGCTACAGTGGGAGCTCTAAATTTTGCCTATCCAGGTTAAATTAGGATAGGGATTTTTAACGAGTATCTGGCATCGTACAGGCTCGGGACCTCCGCTTAACGTCCCTTCCGAAGTACTAAGGATTTTTTACTCCCTTAAAAAAATCCTAGGGCCACTTGCCGGGCCTAAGATAAATAAAAAATTGGTTAGTAATATAATATCAGGATTTACTTATCTGTTACTTAAGTTATTGAGTTATTGTTCTGAAAATGCCAGGGTCAAATAGTCTGTTAACAGCCATATATATCCCTGTGGGATCTACAGACCCTCCAGGGGTTCACCCAGCCTCTAGAAAGGCATCCTTCAATCCTGGCGGTTGAGCGTAATCACAACCATTGATTTTTAAACTTTAGAGCCTTTACCATTTACTGAACCAAACATCCTTCATGGGCTACAGCGGTACTGATTTTTTTTTTATGTCTAAGAACTTTTAATTTCCAATTACAAGAAAAAAATAAAATTTTGAATTCGAAGATTGAACCAACAATGTTTAAAATATAGCATAAAATAATTAAATAAATAATCATTCATTCAAGTAAGTAAAAAAAAAACTTTTTCCGGTCAAACATTTTTTCTTTATTTAAAAATACGTTTCAACTTCTTCAGTCATTTTCAATTTTCATCTCTTATATTTCCATTTTTTATTTAATTTAAATATTTTTTTTAATACTTATAAATTTGTACGTTATTAACCTAAATAAAAAGAATAACCCAATAAATACATAATTATATAAAAACACGTCCTAAAATACTGAAAATAAGTATAGATACCTTTTAGTAGATTGTCAAATAATTTAAATTTTTCTTGTAATACTTGGAATTTGCAATGTTCTCCATGGTCATTATTATTTATTTATGAATTGAACTTTGGACTGTTATGATAATTTATATTTAAATAATATTTTAATTGGTTTTCTCCTTAAAATATATAAGCATCATGAAAGGTCAATAATATAAGTTAGTAATTTGTAGTCTATATTTATCTACTTTCTATCTTTTATTTATTTTATATTTATTTTAAAGTGTTAATAGTATGAATATTAAAAATTTTAAATAAAGAAAAAATGTTTGACTGGAAAAAGGTTTTTTTTACTTACTTGAATGAATGACTCAAAAATATGTACTCCAGTAACATAAACAAGAGAATTAAAATTAAATAAATAGTTTAAAACAAAGTGTTCTGTATTTTTTAATTATTTTAATTAACAGTTGTTGAATTAATAACTTAAACAGTGATTGAATACTAGCATATAAGCCTTAAATCCTTTTTAATAGACCGATTAGTATGATTGCACTCATCCGGCGCAGAGAATAGAGACGGAACGCGGTGAACAATTGATGTCTTCATAAACCGGTTGCTGTTTCTAATTTAGCGACCTGTTACAACCTCCTCATTTCGTATTAGTAGCGTCCAATTTTCATTTATTATTGCTACCCACTTTTTTTCCCAAATGGTTCAACGAGGCTATTTTTGGCTTGTCTCCAGGAATCATTGAGGGAAAAATAATAGCCAAGATGGGAAAAGAAAGCTTGGATATTACGCTCTGCTTTTCCTTTCGGGAAATGAAAACTTCTTCGTTCTCTTTTTTTTCTATAATTGTTACAAAATCGTTTCAATTATTTATTAAAAAATAAGTAGCAATTTCAGATAAAGATATAAGAAATATTGAAAAAATAAGGAAAACACAACTCAAAAATGGTTTTGCTTTAACAATTCAAGACTTTTTTTTTTTAGATGAATTTATTGATATTTACAACTGTAATAATATTACATCAAGTAAATTTGCTAATATGAACAAATGACATGAAAACAAAAAACACTTGTGGAGAAACTACCCATCGGTAGCACTCCAATAAAGTTCTATAGTAGAAGGTCTCGAGGCCATCATCTTTTCAGACGCCTCGGAGGGTTATCAGAAATATTATGGGAAGCAAGTTGAGAGACTAGCAGAGCTTGTTATGGAAGGATAGGTATCTAGTTTGGGCCAAATCAGAAACATATGGGATATTAAGACCACGATGGATGAGTTTGTTTGTGACATAATTTTGGATTGTAAGGATTGGATACGAGATGAATTGGATGTCCAAATAGGTCTGATAACTGTCATGTAAATGAGTCTTTTGTAATTAATTGGAAGCTTAGAACGTTTGTCCAGGTAATGTTTAAGTAGACGAAAACGTTTTTTCAGTCTTGTATGAGGAATTCAAGACTTAACTCAAATTATAATAACTTTGTTACATTTAAGATACTTAAAAATATCGAGTCCTGATACATAAATATAATAATCAATATTTAATTTTGAATATATTCAATTACATTTGTATGTTACATTCATTTGAAGATTTAACAGAGATTATTGGTATCTACAACAGAATCCTCAATATTCGACAAGATGTATTCCTGATCTCAAATAGAAAACAATTCGCCTCCAACATTTTTTAGTCGCGGACCTGGACTGTCAGCCAGGTGGAACGGACCGATCCTTGCCTCTTCGATCGGAAAAATGTACTGTACCACCAAAATTAAGGAGAGGGGAGCGACGCTATTGAGTCACCTACTTGCTATCAGATCGCTGAGCCGAGCAGTTCTATCAGCCCTTCGCAGCTAAGATCATCGCACACTGCCGCCAAGTAATCCGCTTTCAAGCCGCTATTCCTGTGAGGACGTCCAGAGGTTTCAAGATTGTCACTCGCCAGAAGCTATGCTGAGATGATAATTGAGTATACATCACACAAATTGTAAGTCACATTTCATTACCATAAGGATTCAAATTGTCAACTAATTTTTCTCCGCATGATCAACGTATCACATGGTATCAACCGGACAGTTCAAGTTAATTAATGATATTATACTCATTGTTCCGTCATGCCGTGATCACTGGCGAAGATAATAATTATTCGCACATCTTCGCGCCTTATTGAAAACTTCATCATTACGTTCAAGTTTATTTTGTTGTAGTTATCATATCTTTGGCCATTATGCTAGCATGGAGCATTTCTGTTATTGTTAATTATCGCTCCCATTAAATTACTTTGTTCATTAGATCGCTAAGTTGCATGTTTAGTTTTAAGTTATTCTTGTAGAAGCTATTATTAATTTGTATTTTCTCTTACATGTATATTTCATAGTATTTAAGAAAAGATATCTCGCATGTTATTAAAATTAATAAATCAAACGCTTTGTTAATATCTGAGATTTCATTCAAATTCTCGTAGTACTTCTGTTTGCTTCTATCAAAATTTATTCAGTATAATCACGCCTAAACAAACATATTATAATAAATATTAAAATGTTGTTTGTTTAATTAATCAAATCAATTTCTACTTCAAAGTTTCAAAATCTTATCCCTCCTCCAACGAATAATTGCTTAGATATTTTTTTAAAATATTTTTCTTATGAAGAGAAAAGATTTGCCCTGGCCGGGATACGAACCTGGGCCATCTGCGTCTCCGTCCATATTTCATTTTCAACTTCTTTTTTTTTTACAAAGTCATATTGAGTTGTATCAGGTTTAAAATTGTATTTTTATGGAAATAATGGCATAAGTTAAAATCTAACAGTTTCAAGCATTTAAACAATTTCAAATGGTTGATAAATCAATTTCAAACCCATCATTGCAATGCTTGCCTTTATCAATACCTATTTTTTTTTTTTAACTCACTTGGAATTTTAAGATACCTCTATTGAACAATTAGGTTTTTTTGAATTATGTCATTGTTCTTTTGAAGGAGCGATATAAGATTTCTATATTTTCAAATTTTAATAGCTCTTCCGACGATTCCTCTACTCTCCCTGAGATTTCCATTAGAGATATTTCCATATTACACGATAGAAACTTCGCTAGAGACTTTATACAAGTCGGCACTCAAGAGACTCGAAGTTGTCCAAGGCTTGAAGTAGACTTCACTCCCCACCTCAACCTGATCGACCTGGCTACGTGAGCCCTTAACAGCACTAAAGGGACTTGCTCTCCTGGCTTTAGTAGGGTGTCACAACAACCTGCAAAGTCTGCAGTGACGTGAAGTTGAGCATACATGATTTGTTCAACAAGTTCGTACATCAACTAAAATAGGAATAAAACAAGACCTTAGTGGAAAAATTCCTTCCAAGAACCCTTAAGTCTCTAAACTAAAAAGACGAAACAAAAACACATCTGATGAGTATAACCTCAAAAGATACCTAAGATAAATAAAGTTCTATAATAATATAGAATATTATATAGGATTATGAATGAATATTTGCTACTTTAATGCACTTTAAGATTATAATAAACAAATTATTATTATTATTCAATTTTCATTTGCGCACTTGCGCATCCAGCAAATTTGATTGAAGTGTCGTTCTCTTCGCTTTTCTCCATGATCATCCAGTTATTTTGGGAAAAATATATTAATTGTTGAGTAGGTCTCTTGGCCAATGTCTTTTTAATCTTTTTTTTTATCAAGTCCAGGTAACAGGGAGTATGAAATCGTAAGAACGAGAGGGTTTGGGTGATATTGTGGCACTCATCGACACAATGTTATGTATTTGTTACGAATATATGATTTTATAGTGGGAATTTTCTTGTTGTTGTGTATAGTGTGATTCGAAATATACCATGGTGCATTAATAATTTTTCTGAGAATTTTGGATTGTGTTGTTTGTATCTTGTGTATGTGAACTTTTTTTGCTGAACCCCAAAGTTCTGCTGCATATGTCCAAATAGGTTTTAGTATACTATTATAGATAAGTCGTTTGTTCCTCAAGTCAAGTGAAGTCTATAATAAACAAATAAAATTAAAAAACTGTAGCACTACAATCTATAAAGTGTCTTAAAAACAGTGTATAGTAGAGACTGTAAGGTCGTTCTTAGGCACCGCTTAACCTTCTAAGAAGTAATTTGGAAGAAAATAAAATCGCCCACTAAGAGACTTTAAGATCTTCTTCATACTGCCATTTAGAAATTATTGAATAGAGATTATTTGTAAATATACCTGCAAAATTATTAATAAAGAATAAGTTTTTGACTCCACAAAAGTTATAAATTTTATTCCTTTCCAAAGACGATTAAAAAAAATATCAAGAAAACAAAAATTGTTGACTATCAAAAAATTCCAACTTTCAGGTCAGTCCAAAGGTTCGAGCGCATTAGTAGCATGTGTGGGATTCGCGATAACTAATTAACAGATCGATAAGGTTCCGAACCTAATGTAACTTGTCATCGCTTAACTGATGTGTTCGTCAGTTTGTCACCAACTTTCGTTAAGATCAGCCGCATATTAATACCGATAAAAAATGAATATCAATAACGCATATAAACGTGCTGTATTTTTATATGCGTTTTTTTTTTTCATTATAAACGCTGCAAAAATTTTTTGCAATTTATGCAAAATTATGAACTTAATTGGGAGCTTTTGCGCATTCTGTATATTTCTCGGATATTGCCCCATGAAATTTTCAGTTATTTCATTTCTTACAAACTTTTTGCCAAAATTTCAATTCTAAACAGTATATACCAAATGAACTCAGAAGATTTATTGCTTCACAACCAGATTCTTTTTACACCAATGGAATGAAAAGCTACGAGAAAGATGGCTAGATATTGTAGATAGCGGAGGAAAATATATCATAGATTATAATGTTAAATTGTGTTTTATTTACACCATTTAAAAATTTAATCAAAATACACACGAGCTTTTGGACTGACCTGATAGATTGAAGAGGTTGCTAGGTTTGAACCTAGTGGATTTAAGTGGGGATACAGTTTGTCATGAAATTATTGGTAGCGCGTTCGGTAAAAACCGGCAACAAATAAATAGGACGTTAAGGTCGTTATGGAAATATTTATTCGTAACAATCTATGGATTTTGGAATGTAAAGATTGGATATGACAGGAATTCTATGGCTTAATGAATCCACAAATCTATACTCTATAAGTACAAATAGGTCTTATAATATCCAGGTATAACAGTATTTTGTAAATTAATCGGGAGATTGGAATGTCTATATCTCTGAATTAAAAAGAGGATACAAAAGTATATATCAAAAGTTCACCCATACAGGCATCTTTAGAACAGAAAGAGAATATTATCAAATAAAGCACATCTTAAACTCAAAATGAAGAATAACCCCAACAAGTGGAAACACCCCACAACCTCCAAAGCCTATGAATCATAAGGAAGATTACTCAGCCCCAGCTGAAAAAATGAGATAAAAACAGCTGATGAAAACCTGGAATTGCATGATATACTTACCAAACTTCGAAAAGCACAGTTAACATTGTAAATATTATATATATATATATATAACGTATTACACTTGCTAACATTTTAATAATCAATATGTAAAGTATAGTTTTCTCATTATCGTAAAATAGTTAACCTATAGTCATGAAGTATTGTATTACAACATAGTATCCTGTCACTAAACCGCATGACAGCTGAATAAATTTAAAGTAATGAATAAATACATGTAAAACAGCTGACTCAGCCCAAGCAATTTAAGGTCACAATAAAAACTAAATGGACGGCATTTAGTATGAAAGAGCCAACCCCAATTGCACAAGTTTTGATTAAACTCAATTCAAAGGCAAAGCTCTTGAAAAAAATTTAGGTTTTCTTATTTGAGTGTTGCCTTTAATAATAACAAATTTACTTTTCTTCTACAGTATAAACCCAAGCTGTTGTCTCTAATCTCAACTCATGTCGCATCTAAAGGAAGATGGATTCAATCTATAATAGAATTTCATCGATGGAATAAGTGCTAAGGTGAGAAACTTATCCATTGCACACAATGAAGTATCGAATCCACACACAAATGAATATTTAATGCTGTTTTGTAAATTCTGGAAGTACAAAAATGCTCTATTTATATTTATCTCATTTATTAACTGTTTACCAGTTTCCATAAATGATTTTTTAATTTCTTTTAACAGTTAACAATCAGAGGGGTAACTTGTGGTCTAGTGGTTAGCATAACTACGTATTATGCTCAAGATCTTGGGTCGTATTCCGGCATGCGGCCCTAAGACTTTTTAAATGGGAGTAAAATAACCGTTATGCCGTCCATCAGAGGGTATGTAAAACGGGTGGAACCGAACCTATACGATGTCAAGTACTCGTTAAAAGTCCCCATCCTAATTATATACGGATAGGCAAAATTAGGACTCCCACTGTAGCATTCCCCGATTATCCATGGCAGCATAAAGTGACGTTAAATGAACAGACGAAGACTTGTATGAGATATATATATATATATATATATATATATATATATATATTGTGAAATACAATGGATAAAACATAGATATACGAACTTTCTTGTATGAACTAACTTTGTAAACTGGTGTGACCTGTATTCTAGTGGTTAGTGTAACAAACTACTAAGCCCAAAATCGCGGGTTCGTAGCCCGGGTTCCCCTAGGATTTTTTAAAGGGAGTAAAAAATCCTTAGTTACGCCCTCCTTTGGAAGTCGTTTTTTTTTTACGTTGAACGGGTATCCCGAGCCTGTACGATGTTAGGTACTTGTTAAAAATCGTTATCCTAATTAAACCTGGATAGGCAAAATTTAGAGTTCTCACTGTAGCATCGTCAGATTAGCCATAAAATTATAGCATAAAATAACCTTAAATGAACAAACAACTAGGTAAACTTAACTATGAATTAAGATTATACTTATTCACTAATTCTGGAACTAACTTAGTGACTACACGCTTAGTCTAACCATACCACCTCCCCTCTACTCTCTATTTCCTCACTCTTATACCTAATTTGTATCATAGAGCTAGTATAAATAGATGAAAAAGAAGAGGGGAATTCAAGAAAGCTCACATTGCTGACAATACGTAAGCATTCATCAAACTTCCTTGTTACAAAAGCATTTCATTAAACGGTTTACTTTAAGTCACAGACCGGTAGCTGTATTTCCGTCAACACCACACAACTTAGTGTGTCATCAAATATCTGGTTTCTTAAATTTGCATAGTTTGTTTAAATTTTTCGCTTGAGCTATAATTTTTTTTTTAAATCCTATTGCATACAAGACTGAAAAGACAAGAAACTGCTCGACGTTTTCGCCTACTTCAAAATTTACTGGACAAACTCTTTAAGCTCCCAATTAATTACAAAAGACTCATTTACATGACAGTTACTAAACACACTAAAAAATCCAATTTATGTCGTATCCTATCCTTACAATCCAAAATCCTTCGTGAATCCTCAATGCTCCTTATTACGTCACAAACAAACTCATCCATCATGATCTGAATATCTCATATGTCTGAATTAGCCCAAACTCGATACCCATGACAAGCTTCATACACACTTCAATCCGCTAGTATCTCAACTTGCTTCCCATACTTTTCCTGATAACCCTCCGAGGCGTCTGAAAAGAAGATGGCCTCTAGACCATCTACTATAAAACTTTATTGGAGTGCTACCAATGGGTATTTTCTCCACAAGTGTTTTTTTTTTCATGTCATTTGTTCATATTAGCAGATTTACTGGTTGTAATAATATGACAGTTGTAAATATCAATATATTAATCTTTAAAAAAATCCTTATG